>JBCNYH010000021.1:6041192-6061277 GCA_039654325.1 Tandanus tandanus
GCATTGTTCAAAACATTTTCACCAAAAAATTATAGAGAAGTAATTTTTTACTTCTTTTTATTAGGAGCCCTTTTAGATATAAGTGGTGGTGTATAATCTTCACTGCACACTACTATACTTCATGGTGTCTAATATACTAAAAGGGAGAAACTCTGCCTCTGGACCATGGGTTATCGTCAGGCCAAAATCCTCAGGCTTCTAGCTTTCAAGAAGTTCAGAGTAGGTGTGATCAAGCCCAGGAAGTACCAGTAGAAATTGTAATGGCCTTGGCTCGCCCTACCCGCTTGGCTTTGGCGTGATAGTGGGAAAGACTCTACTCATTCCTGGAAGCCCTGCTAGCAGGACCGTTGACCGAAATGAAGAATGATGTATGCTTGAATGCCCAGCTGTTCCTCACTTCCACCCAGTTTGCTGGCTAAACTGTGAGCCAAATGAGATTGGAGAGTGAAGGACAGAGATTTAATAAACACAGAACATTCCAGGAATCAAATCCTCAAAAGCTGTCGACGTTCAGTTAAAAAATAAATAAATAAAATAAAGGTCATGCTGGAGAAGGAGTAAAAATATTAATAATAATAAAAAGAAAAGTTACTTGTTATGGTGGATATTTGCATTTTTGTCAGTGATGCACATCCAAAATACAAGATGCAACTGTCAAGCACGGGAAATTCTGACAGTAAGCACACACCCAGAGAGTGGAGGAAGGACGAATTCTTCTGCCATACAACATTTGAAGCTTATTTGTTCCATCTGGAGGCAAATTGTTTTCAGATGCGCTACACTGCCAAACCGAATTGCAAACATCCACTCATATTTTTTTCCTCGGCGTTATTGCAAAAGCATCCTGTTTTGATTTTTTTCTCATCGTACAAGAAATTCACCATTTGAGCGGATCTTCATGTTTCATCCTGACCTTCTGAAGACTATCTCAAAAAAAAGAAAAAAAATGTTAGCCACACTCCAACAGAAACCAGGTTTAAAGCCAGAATTAGTGGAACAGTTCAATACGAGCAAGAGGCATTATGTTTTTTTGTGTTGTTGTTGTTGTTGTTAATTGAGACGTGATGTGGATGGGATGAGATAAATATCATGCTTAGCGGAAAAGGCTAAGGAGAGGCCATCATGCGCGGTGAGGAGTTAAAGGAATGCATTTCCCTCATAGACCTGGACGATGACTACACCCTCAAGTTCAGTGTTGTTTCCTTATCCAATATATTTGATTAAGCTAGGAATGCAATGATCTCACTTGTTTCTTTATTTTATGCTGATATGCGTTGACTTGCTGCAAGTTTGTGTTGCCTAGTTATGCCAAATTGAAAAGGCGTGATGATGGCATGCTTTAAGAAAACGTTCGTACTCTGATCGTCTGCAAGCTCTGTGATACGGATTGGAAAATATGTTCAGTTTGATTCAATACCCATCTAACGCAACATTTTAGGCCAGAATCTGACCTGATACTGAGCATCCAATCAGTACATTTTACTCACTCACTTTCTCACTCCTTTGCCAAACCGCTTACTCTTACTAGGGTCGCGGGGAGGCTGAAGCTTATCTCAGCTGACAGTGGGCGAAGGCAGGGTACATCCTGAACAGTTTGCCATTCTACCGCAGTGCCAACACACACACAACCATTCACACTCTCACCTTGGGGAAATCTGAGCATCCAATTAGCCTAATATGCATGTCTTTGGACTGTCGGAGGAAACTGGAGTACCAGAAGGAAACCCACGAAACCCACACAAGCACGGAGAGAACAAACTCCACACAGAAACACCCGAGCCCGGGATTTGAACCCAGGACTTTCTTGCTATGAGGTGGACATGCTAACCACCACTCCACCATGCTTCCCCAATACATTATAGCCTAAGCTCAGGATATAATGTGCAGGTCTGCATTGATTTCCCAGAATGCATTTTGTCTTGGTATAATTTTACATCACCTACATTGTTTATTCATGGTAGAATTACTCAGTTGATTCGGGTGCTGACTGTGAATTCTAATAAGCACGAGTAAAGCAGGACTCACATGGGGGTGGTTCTTATGGCGGTTCAGCGTGGTCCCAAACTGTGTTGGACCGCACTGACACTATCTTTACACTGTCACTTTGATAATGTTTGCTGTGTGGTGGACATACTAACCACCATGCCATCCTGTCACCCTGGCCGTAGGAGGTGATGTTAAAAAAAAAAGCATATTGTAAAAACTGCTAACCAGAAATATACGCCGAACCACAGGGAAGGAAAAGCAAGAAAAATACGTGTCTCAGATCATTCTGTGTGGTTTTCTCGGTACAGTATTTGAATAGGGAATTTTGTTGAACCTGGCAACCCAATGCACATAACTCAGGAGCTTGGAAGAGTTTGGCTGTTGGGATAGATTCTTTGTATGAGTCTGCTAGTCTTCACAGTCACAAAACACTGCACCCCATTTCCAGAACTACACAGAATTTCCATGTTTGCCAAGAACACTTAATATTCATTAGTCTTAGCTCTACAGCATGTTTGTCAGCAAGTGCAGGGTCTTAGTTCCAAATTTAACCGTCTCCCAAAAGACGGTTGTGTATCCACATTACAGCATGTTTGGCATGCGGAAGACTATACGAGATAACACCGTGCGTGCCAAAACCCCAAGATGTCTTAATCTATTCCCGATAGATCACGTCATCATCTGTGCATCTCACTGCCGTTTTGAACCGGTAACAAGCATCTGATTGTCTAACGCAGGTTACAGTCATGCCATCCCACTTAAGCTGTGTAACATGAGGAAGTGAGTGTGTGTCAGAACTATTTCGGTGTACTTTGAAGTCTTATTTTGCATCACCCTGGAGGCAAATGCAGAGACTCTGCAGTAAAACTCTAAACAGTCTTCAGTACAGACTGAAGGCCCAAGAGACGTGGTGGGGAACTGTGGAGGAGCCCATATTGTTGTGATACAGTACATCATACATATTATTTATAGTCCAACTGTAAATCATTACCATTATAACAATATCTAATATGTATAACATACACCGAGTGGCATGGTGGCGCAGTGGTTCGCACGTCTGCCTCACAGCAAGAAGGTCCTGATTTTGAGTCCCATGCTTGGCTAAAGTGTTTCCATGTGGAGTTTGCATGTTCTCCCCGTGATTGCATGGGTTTCCTCCCAGCACTCCGGTCTCCTCCAATGATCAAAAGCTATGCACATGGGCTCCCGAGTGGCACATCGACGAGGTGCGTGACTATCAACCCGGAGATCGCAAGTTCGAATCCAGGTTGATGCCACAGCCATCCCTAGCCAGGAGTCCATGAGAGCTAACTGGCCGAGCTCTCAACCCCTCCCTGGTTGGTGGTGGTCATGTGATAGGGAAGGCAATACTTGACGGGTGGGAATTGGATATGACTAAAAATTAAGGAAGAAAATGGGGGGGGGTATGCACATTAGGGTGATTGGCAGTATGGTTGTGTGTGTTGCCCTGCGATGGTCTGGCGAGCTGTTCGGGGTGGATTATATATATAAATTTGGGACTGTCTAGCTGCAGGCCAGTCAGGTGGTGTTAATGTTATAGTTGATCAGTGTATATTCTCACTCACTCACTCACTCACTCACTCACTCACTCATTTCCTGAAAAAAACCTAGTACTAGGGTCACAGGAATGCTGTGCTTATCTCAGCCGACACTGTGCGAAGGCGGGGTACACCCTGAACAGCTTGCTAGACCATTGCAGGGCCAACACACACACCATTCACACACACACAAACGGGCAATTTTGAATGAGCCTAATGTGCATATCTTGGACTGCAGGTAGAAACCAGAGTACCCGTTAAGATTTCCCCCATTCCAAGTAATGCATCATTATACCTCAGCAAAAATCTTTTATAACAGAATGAAAGCTAAGGAGAACAACACATTTTGTTTTCCTGTTTGACATTCCTTGCGGACAGTTTTTGTCCAGGGCCTCTAGCATCAGACACGTCGAGTCTTTCAGAGTTCAGCATGGCCTCTCTTCACATTCATCACCTGCTATCACTGATGCCCTGTAGACACCTTGGAGTCTCGCCACTCTTTACAGTGCCAGGTAGGGTGCCAGGGAAGGACAATACCAAAGGATTAGCATTAAAAGGCCAGGGACTGGGCCTAGAATCCCAGGACGCTTTGTGGCCTGGGCTGGGGGGTGGGGGTTTTTCACAGAGGGCTGAATCGGCTGGGGTTGGAACGTCAGGACTCCAGGGGGAAACAGAGTATGGAAACTGCTGCCTCTAACACCCACTATGGGGTCTGCTTGGTACACAGCGGGAGTCTCTGTATGGAAGCGTACATCTGTTCACGACGGGAGAACACGCCTGACACAGAGATAATTCTTCCTCTTTCTTCTTCAGGCTCTCCCTCCTCCTCCTTTCTCATGTCTCAGGCTTTGTTTAGTTCTGAAACCGAGTCAGAACCAAAGAACGAGTACAGGATAGTTTTCAGTAGCCTTGTTGATCTAATATTCAGTCGTGTTCAGATGAACTGACATGGACAATAGTATGAGTTTTGTGAGCGATCGTCCGAAATGGCTAATCTTTGTTTTTACCCAGAGCCAATTTAGCCAACACAGCTAGCCACTCACAGTCAAGATTATGCATGCAGTCTATCAGAAGGAATAGGATTACTGTCAAAAAACGTAGCTTCCGTTTTTCTCCCCATGTGTACAAAGCATGATATGTCATGATATGTGTCATTTTAAGCTGATTTTCCATCCTGTGATGCGATGAATTGGAGCGAATAAGCTGGAAGCAGCAGATGGTTAGCAACCCACTGTGGCTGCTAAGGTTGCCTCAGTACTATACGCAAAGAGTTCAGGTTAGCATAGATCAAGACAAGAAACACAGGAGGAGCTATCAATCAAGTAAAAAGTATAATCCAGAGTCTTTAAGAAAAATTCTAACATTCTTTATTCGTCTATGCTTGGATGGCAGGCATATTGGCAAGTTGTCATGACAACAGGGATGTTCTGCTGATGAAGACTTGCCGCCAACTGTCCAATCGGATGAAGGCAGCTTAAACTGCAGCGTGAGCGCTAGTGTTGGGGGGGACACACGTTTTCCAGATACACACAATGCCAAGGACGACGCCCTGGTCCAAGACCACCTACGGATCATCATCGGCAGCAGGAGAGGGATGGCTACCGGACTGAGACGATCCATTTCAGAATGAGAACAAGGCGGAGGAAGAAAGGAGACGGGGCCAGGTAGGGGGTCGCCTTAATGTTGACTGGTCTGAATGTCATCGATTATCTTTGCCATCTTTGCAAGCCGCCATTGTGGGTTTTCGGCTAGAAACATGACGCGAGAGTGCGGAAATTTGGTAACAAGATCACGGTTTATAAATCAGGAAACTCTAGCAGGTGGTTAGAAGGGGAAAGGTGGGTGAAGGATGACACACATAATATATAAGTATATAGTATATGATCAGCAAAATAATAAACCTGCTAACACTTGTGTCAAGCTAATACTGACACTAAACATGCTAATACGCCAACGCTAACAAAAATGAGTGGCCTTTTATTTCTGTTGTGGTTTCTGCATTTTCTCTCTTCCTCCCCTGTTGAATTGGATTAGAATAAGCGGCGGTGAAATGCCTTTGGACGACTGTAGCCACCGTTTAGCAATGGATGCACTGGAAAGGAAAGCCCGCTTTTTCCGTCTAGCACTGCAGGTAGCCATATACTCTTACCCTCTCCAACAGAGATCCTTTCGGACCAAATCACACACACACAAAAAATATCTTATAAAGATTCAACGAAGGGCCCTCACATAAGATGATTAAAATCTTCATTCATTCAGAGCGAATCTCTTTTACATCCCCTCCTTCTTCCCCCTCTGTTCCTCAAGCTTCACCATCATGGGGTCTCGGCGGGAAGCCAGTGAGAAAACTGACCCCCAGTGGTGGATATCTTTGACTCTTCAAACACTGAGCTAAAATGCAGACTGTCAGCATGTGAAACCCACCTTTATTGATTCTTGGTTGAATATCAAGCAGATTAGATATTGGATACTGGCCTTATTCTGAAAACCTTTTTTGTTAGTTCTAGCGTGATCGATGGTCAGGTTGATTTGGAGATAAGAACCGTTATATACATAAATATACATTGCATGACATAAAAAAAGTTAAGTCTTTTCAGAATCTCTATAGAAATACTGATACGGAAATGAGTAACCTACTTATTTTTAAGCAATAGGTATATTATTTACATGTCCTGGGCAGCATGGTGGCATAGTTGCTAGCACGTTTGCCCCACTGCAGGAAGGTCCTGGGTTCAACTCCCAGGCTCGAGCTTTTCTGTGTGGAGTTTGTATGCTCTCCCCGTGATTGCATGAGTTTCCTCCTGGTACTTCGGTTTCCTCCCACAGTCCAAAGACATGCACATTAGGCTAAGTGGCTATCTCAAATTGCCCCTAGGTGTGAGTGTGAGTGTGAATGGTTGTGTGTGTGTTGCCCTGTGATAGTCTGGCAAGCTGTTCAGGGTGTACCCCTCCCTCATCCAGTGTCTTCTGAGATAGGCCTCCCCACGACCCTAGTAGGATTAAGCAGTTTGGGAAATGAGTGAGTGATGATTTTAAAGGAAATAGGTTTTGCTTCATTCCTTGGGTTCTCAGGTCTTGAGTTCGAGTCCAAGGCTGGGCTCGGGCATTTTTGTATGGAGTTGGAAAGTACTCTCTGTGCTTGCGTGGGTTTCCTCTGGGAACCCCAGTTTTCTCCCACAGTCCACAAACATGCACATTAGGCTAACTGGCTGTTCCAAATTGCCCCTAAGTGTAAATGGTTGTGTGTCTATTGCCTCTGCAATGGACTGCCGAGCCCAGAATCGGGTAAGATAGGCTCCAGCCCATCCCAATTAATGGATGGGATGGATAGTGACATTGGGTTTTGGCATCTGGGCTTTTAATGTGTCTATAAATAAACAAGCCAGATTATTATTAATACCATTTTCTCTATCAAAGTGATACCAATACTCAAAATGAGACTGTGATATTATTTTTCTGATACCAGCATCAGTATGAATGCATCCTTAGTTTTGTGAATGATTATGAGCAAGAGAGGCCCCTCTTTCCTGAAACCAAGAACTATAACTTTATTCGAAGGTCAATCCTATGAGAAAAGTCATAGGAAAAGCAATTTTTGACCCCTTCAGATGTAAGTCTAGGAATTTCGACAGTGGAATTGCATGACTTGCGTGAAACACTGTGTTGGCTAATTCACAAGTCTGCTGATCCAATTTCACAGTATTATCTCTTGTCTGGTCTTGCTATCGCATCAGCCAGAGCAGATTGAGATGGTGTGACCATTCAGACAGTGTGATTGAGATGGAATTAAACAATCACCCCAGGGTTACTGCCATTATAGGACTGTGATTGCTAGACTATTGACTGGCAGAAGTGGCTATTCTGAAGCAAGTAGAGAATGTCAATGTGTGTGTGTGTTGGACACAACGAAAACATTACAAGATATGAACGGAAAACACTAACATAGTGTAGCATTTAAGGGAAATTCTGTTCAAAATTATTAAGTGCAAGATTTGAGTGATTACTGTACATTACAACACTCACTCATTTGCCAAATCGCTTAATCCTACTATTAGATTCATGGGGATTCATCTCAGCCAACTATCACCAGACCATTGCAGGGCAGCACGCATACACAACCATTCATACTCACGTCCATACCTAGGGGCAATTTGGAACAGCCAGTTTGCCTAGTGTGCATGTCTTTGGACTGTCAGAGGAAACCGGAGTACCCAGAGGAAAACCACGCAAGCACGGAGAGAACCTGCAAACTCCACACAGAAACACCATCGCTGGGGCTGGGACTCGAACCCGGGACCTTCTTGCCCTGATGCAGACATGCTAACCACTACACTATCCACTAATACAGCCGCCCCACATTACGACACCTTTTTGGTATATTCGCTGTAAGTGATGACGTGATGAAGTGAATAAAACATAAAAGATGTTTTATTGCTTCAGGTTGACCACCATGACAAATGTGACCTCTGCCACTCCCCAGTGGGAATTTCTTCAGTTATTTACAGTCTCCTCTTGACCACACACACGCACAACTCCAGAGACGCTCAGTGATCTATTTAAACCTCTCACCATGTCTGGGATTCCCCGTCCGCAGCATAAAATGCTTCAGATATAAAGAAAATATGGAACTACAAGTAGGATAACAAGTCATCATGGTCTCCCAATAGCAAACTGATAAGGGTGACCAATGAACGTTTAGCGTTAACAATCATTTAGAGCTCTAGTACCCTTTATTATTTGAAAAATGGAAATTTACTTATTTTTATTCTGGAAAGAGCTTAATTGTAATATCCTGGAGATCAGGCGACTTGTTCCTCTTCGTCTGTCCATCTCATACCCTGCCTTCCAGTCTTAGTAAGTGGGAAAAAAGTCGCAGGATTTCTTTTTATGGAAGATGTTGTCCTTCACATCATCCACCGAGAGAGCTTTCTTACTCTAGGCAATGCATTTCTTTGTCTTTGTTTCACCTCTGTAAATTGGATGCAGCCGGACTAGTGAGGTGCTCTACATCTGCCACTGGGATTGTACAGTCTTCACATAATTGATATTTTGCATAAAGCTTTGTATCCTGGGAGTTCCTGTCAGTACAGGATGTAAGCTCACAGCCTGGATGGATTGCGAGGTAAAAGCACGGGCACATCGGAGACCACAAAGCCTAACAAGTTCACATGAGTGTCTGACAGGTGGACAGGTTCATTCCTTTGTTTCTCTGTCCATCTTTTATCACTTCCTCCACCCGGTGGTACTTCAACTAACCAAGTCCAGTCAAGGACTGGTGTTTCTGCCCCCTGAAAGAGACCTGACACAGGGCAAGAGTCTTTTATAAGCCATATTTACCAGATTGCCGCTTTGAATGACCAGACCTGATCTCATGAAAGAAATCCAACAGCTATGAAATAATTATGGGATGTCTCAAGTGATGGACAGACCACTTAGTGGTGCTCCACTCCATGCCACTCTCTCTGTCATGATGTTATGCCAGTGTGTTGCATGACCTACTCACTCTGTGACATCATCCGCTAAACATTTCACTTATTTTCCACCCTGGACATTTTGCCCGCGGAGCTCTAGTTAAACATACTTCTGATTCCTCTTTCGGTTGCTCCTATTAGGGGCCACGACAGCAGATCATCCTTCTCCATCTCGCTGTGTCCTCTGCATCCCTTTCCATCACACCAGCCACCAGCATGACCTCCCTCACCGCACCTCCCTCCTCTTCTCCTACGCCCAACAGTAACCCAATTACCACCGGTACCCAGCTTGCACCGGGAGTACCAGTGGTGGTCATTGTTAATCCAGGCCTCGATCGATTCAGTATGAGCTTTCTGTTTTGGGCTCGGGACCAGTACAAAGAGCACACTGGCTTGTGTGACCCAAGTGGCTGGGTTAAAACAGAAATTCAGAAAAGCAAGGCACCGGTGTCATGTAGTGCATTCTGGGCAATGTAGTTTATGTGACATAATGAATTGACAAGAGACTCTCTGATATGAAGAGGATAGAAAAGGGTACTCTGAGCGTGTGATAATTACCCGGTACGCCAGGGGTTAGCTCTTTTAAAAGTGGTAGTAGTGCACACCGGTGCGTACCGACCCACTTAAACTGCCTTCAACCTTGTTTGAGTGACGCTCCAGGTGTATGATGGCAAGGCAAGCCTCTTAACTCTCCAAGCTGTGAAGTACATTCTCAGGCTGCATCTGAAGAGTTCTTACAAGATTAATGAATACTTCAAAAGCCCGCTTTTATAATGAAGGTACATAGGGTTTCTTCTTAGTTTTTAACATTTATAAACAGCAAATTAAGGGAAATGTGCCAAGAGATATATACAGAACTGATAGAACCATACCAAAGCAATTATCTTACAGTTTTAAAATCCACATAAAAATTAATTCACAGAATCTATGGATAGAATGAATAAACATTAAAAAATATTATTTGAGGGGCGGCATGGTGGTGCAGTGGTTAGCATGTCTGCCCCACAGCAAGAAGGTCCCGGGTTCCATTCCTGGGCTCGGGTGTTTCTGTGTGGAGTTTGCATGGTCTCCCTGTGCTTGCGTGGGTTTCCTCCGGGTACTCCGGTTTCCTCCTACAGTCCAAAAACATGCACAGTAGGCTAATTGGATGTTCCAAATCGCCCCTAGGTGGCCCTGCAGTGGTCTGGTGAGCTGTTCAGGGTGTATGAGATAATGATAAATCATTTCTGCACTATAACCGCACACTGGTTGTAATTATCATATCAGTCCCTGCAAATATAGTGTAATGAAATAATTTACCTAATGTTAATTTTATTTAAAGAGGACAATGCACAATAATAAAGAAAAGTAAATGGACTAGTGTTAGACAAAATGCGACATGCGTGGTGACTGGATCATGTTACCCCCAATACGTTCCAATATGGGTTCTAGCTCCATTATACTATAGCAGCTTTATAAAATAGTACTCGATCCTGCACATCCTACTGTTTTGCATTGTGCATAACTAAGGCATGCCATTTAAAACATGGACCGCTTAATCCTCCTAGGGTCGCAGGGGGCTGGTGCCTATCTCAGCCGACACTGGGCGAAGGCAGGGAACACCCCGGGCAAACGCACACACACAAACATTCTCACTTGCATCCACACCTAAGGGTAATTTGAAACAGCCAGTTAAACTAATGTGCATGTCTTTGGACTGTGGAAGGAAACCAGAGTACCCAGAGGAAACCCATGCAAGCCAGGGGAGAGCATGCAAACTTTACACAGAAACACCCCAGCCTGGGACTCGAACCCAGGACCTTCTTGATGTGAGGCGGACGTCCTAATCACTAAGTCACCATTCTGCCTCATTTTTTAACTCCCACCCAAATCTCTAAATAGCACTAAAGCTTATAATACTAATGTGCACAAGTGTGTACTGCAAATCATAATCCAGGCCATTTTGAAGCGCCTATCAAACCTACTCTAAGAATATCCCCATGTTAGAGCATTCGTGGGAGACCTCACAGCACCAGCACTTTTCGTTTTGACATGCAGCGCACCCACACCAATCAGATGTGACAATAACTAGAACACTTTGTTTGTCAGATCCGCTGTTACCTGCGTATTACTGTCAGAGTTAATTCACAGTCTGTCTGTCATATGTGCTTAAGACAGATTCAACCACTCTCAGCTGTCACTCCCTCAGCAATATTACAATCACTCATGCAACTCTGTTTAACTGTCAGTGTTCATCTTTCCACACATAATAATAATAACAATAATAATAATAATAATAATAATAATAACAATAATAATAATAATAATAATAATAACAATAACAACACTCATTTTCCAAATCGCTTAATCCTGTTAGGGTCGCGGTGAGGCTGGTGCCTATCTCAGCCGACACTATGTGAAGACTAGGTACACCCTGAACAGCTTGCCAGACCATCACGGAGTCAGCACACCCACAACCATTCACACTCATACCTAGGGGCAATGTGGAACAGCCAATTAGTCTACTGTGCATGTCCTTCCTTCTTGCTGTGAGGCAGATGTGCTAACCACAACACCACTGTGCCTCTCCAAAATTAACAATATTTTATCTTTATTACCTCCGCCAAGGAGGTTATGTTTTCACCGGCGTTGGTTTGTTTGTCTTTCTGTCTGTTTGTTTGTTTGTTTGTCTGTCTGTTAGCAACATTACTCAAAAACTTATGAACGGATTTTGATGAAATTTTCAGAATGAGTCACAGATGATACAAGGAACAATTGATTAAATTTTGGCAGGGATCCAGATTATTGTCTAGATGCAGGGAATTTTTTAAAACTTTTTATCGTGGATGACGTAGTCCGAGTCACCTGAGTCACTGTGTCCGGTCCATACTGAAGCGTCACTTCCAGGCTTGCGTTTGATGGTGAAATCTCATTTACCTTTCTGTACAACTTTTAGGCCAATTATCACAAAAATAATCCGATCATTAATACGCAAGGCCTCTTATTCAAGGCAGGCCCTATACACAATGCAATCATATAAATGGCTGCATGTTTGCATTGTAGGGCTCAAATAATAAACAAATGTTGCATTTATAAAAATGCTGTATTTCTTACAATACCATATGGGGGTACTGAACAGCTTTGGCGGAGGTCTGCACTCTCCACGTGCTTTTCTAGTTATTAATATAATTGTTATTATCATTATTATTATAATTATTATTATTATTATAAATAATGGTGTCAGGATGGTGTAGTGGTTAGGACATTCATCTCACAGCAAGAAGGTCCCGGGTTTGAGTCCCGGGCTCAGCGAGGGTGTTTCTGTGTGGAGTTTGTATGTTCTCCTTCTTCGGGTACTCCGGTTTCCTCCCACAGTTTAAATACATGCAAATCCAAATTTCTCTTGGTCTGAAAGTGTGTGTGAATGATTGTGTGTGTTGGACCTGCGATGGACTGGCGAGCTGTTCAGGGTGTACCCCGCCTACACCCAGAGTCTTCCAACGACCCTGGAAGGATTAAGCAGTTCGGCAATTAATGAATGAATAAATAAATAATATTAATACATTTTATTTATGCTTTTTTGCGGTACAGTAAAATAATGTCCAATATTCCAAGTTGGGTTGGAGATAGAGAATAGAATAAGATGATATATGATTAAGATAGCAAAAGCAGACATACAGGAATGGAGGATCTATTAAAATATGTGTAGTAAAAAAAAACCCTTTTAAAAGTATTTATCGACTGTGGTTTGGAACATGATGTATGTGCACACTCAAATCATGAGCTGAGTTGGTGTCAGAGTTTAAAGGTTTAATGTGCATCCATGCAAGTCTTCAAATGTGTTCTTAACATGAAGGGTATTCAGTTTCAGTGAGAAGAGCCATAACACTGGAGTGTTTTCCCAGATCACATCTGATAGAAATCTGCATAGATCAGATTTACATGTACATTTATGTCATTTGGCAGAAGCCCTTATTCACAGTGTCTTGTATCTTTATCTCATTTATTCAGGATTAAGGGCCTTGCTAAAGGGCCCAACAGTGGCAGCTTGTAACTGGGGCTTGAACAACAAACCTTCCGATTAGTAACCCATACCCTTAATCGCTGGGCCATCACTGCCTTAACTACCCATAGTACTGCTTGTCTTCGCTCTTTGTATACCGTAATATAAACAATTTATAACCTCACTCTCTGATGTCACCCAGACAATAATAGCTTCCCATTCCTGTTAGTCTGGTTCCTCTCGAAGATGTCGTGTCGGGGAGCTTTCCTGACTTGGTAATCAAAAATATAACTTAACAGCAGGTTCCACAGCTGGTTCTTTCAGATCTTTCAGGACTAGAAGGTGTGGAGGCTCACCATCATCCTTTGCTTGCCACTGTCATCTGGTCTTCATACCACCATGGAATGAGGGTGGGGAAAAAACATCTCTGGCCAGCTAGCCTAATGTGCATGTCTGTGGACTGTGGGAGGAAACTGGAGTACTCAGAGGAAACCCTGCAAAAGCACGGGGAGACTCTACACAGAAACGCCCGGGAGTCTTCTTGCTGAAAGGCGGACATGCTAACCACTATGTCACTGTGCAGCTCGCTAGTCTTTTAGCTGCTACAAATCCACACAAGCTGGGAACGAGCCCAAATGATGACAGAATGAAGCTAAAAAGAAGTCTGTTCATGTAAGATGGCACAAAGCAAGGTCTCAGCAACACACTTACCATGGGTCTGTTGTGCTGTCCACACAGAGCACTGTCAAACTTATTACACTCCCTCAAAACGTCTTCCATAAATATTTGCTTCAAATCGCATCCAGTTTCTCAGTAATACTGTCCAGACTTGCTGATGTGGTTTAGGACACAGTGTGACTTACTGTAATCTATAAAAATGAACAAAGCTTTATTGTGGGGCCAAATGGGGGCAGCCATCTTGGACAACTGGAATCACTTTTTGTTTTTTGCCTAATGCAATCTGGTAGCTTTTCACGCAAGTATGTGAGAGAATATTATTGTGGGATCTTCGAAGCTGGAAATGCAAGAGAAGGCAATTCAGTTATAGCTTGGGTAATTTAAAGCATAAAGATTTGGGGGTGCATTTCCAAAATAGGCTGCAGTGGGACTTTTAAATGTTCCCTGCATTATCCTCATAGTTGCACTCAGTTTCTTGCACTCATTTTTTGGCCCTGTGATGGTCAAGGTGTACCCCGCCTTCGCCCGGTGGCAGCTAAGATATACTCTAGCCCCCACGCGACCCTAGTAGGATCAAGTGGCTTGGCAAATGAGTGGGTATGTAAGTGAACATGTGTGATGTGTTGAGGTCTCATTGGTTAAACACTTTAAATCCATGAAAATAACAAATGAATAGAAAAAAAACTTTGTCTCTCTTACGTTTTGGGAAAGGTGTTGCACATCCACCTCACAGCAAGAAGGTCCTGGGTTCGGGCCCCGTCCCTGGCGAGGGAGTTTCTGTGTGGAGTTCTCCCTGTGCTTGTGTGGGTTTTATCCGGGTGCTCCAATTTCCTCCCACAGTCCAAAGACATGCATATACGACTAGATTGCCTTTGGTGTAAATGTAAACGATTGTGTCTGTGTTGGCCCTGCGATGCTCTGGCGAGCTATCCATGGTGTACCCTCCCTTTGCCCAGCGTCGGCTGGGATGGGTTTTAACCTCCCCGTGACCTCAAAAAAGGATAAATTGAAAAATGTTGTGGGAGACATTTTGCTGGCATAGTTGAGGTCCATTTGTCCCCTTAAAGGGGCACGTCACTGTAAATCAACCACTGTAAAGCTACGTATACTGACAGATTAGCCTGTGATGAAACATTTCTATCCAAATGGCCCTGCCCCTCCATCCACAGGACATAAAGGCTCACAGAAGGGTTTAATGAGTATAAAAATAAGACAAATCATATGCTACTGTCTTCCCGGTCACCAGATCTCAACCCGAGTGAGCACTTACAGGAGACCTTGGACGGCTGTATTAGCTGTATTAGCATTGTACCAGTGTCATGTACCGCCAACATCAAAGCACCAACTGAGGGAATTTCAGAAGTACAGTTCTAGTCCACTTCAGGTTTTCTTTTAATCTGTCCATCTCACTCACTCATTTGCTGAACCACATGTGCATGTCTTTGGACTGTGGGAGGAAACTGGAGTCCATGGAGGTATCCCACACATGCACAGGGAGAACATGAAAACTCATTTACATTTACAGCATTTGGCAGATGCTCTTATCCAGAGCGACTTACAATTATCATTTTTATACAACTGAACAATTGAGGGTTAAGGGCCTTGCTCAAGGGCCCAACAGTGGTTATAGTGGGGATTGAACCACTGACCTTCGGATCAGTAACCCATCGCCTTAACCACTAAGCCATCACTGCCCAAACTCCACACAGAAACGCCTAACCCAGGACCTTCTTGCTACGAGGTGGATGCCACCGTGTCCCCATTTGTCCACCTATGTATATTTAAAACATGTGATACATACTAAAGACGTGTTTAAATATAATATATTTTATATATTGGCAGATTTAGAGGGAAAGTAATACAGAAAAGTGAGAGAGAGAGAGACAGAGAGAGAGAGAGAGAGAGGTAAAAAGACAAATGAGCAAGGGATAATCCATCTTTTATGCCTCATCCTTTATTGTTCTTAATTACAGTTGCTTTAAATGAAACTTTGGTACTAAACTGCCTCACCTTTTATGCTTTCTGTCATGATCTTCTGTGGTTTTATCATACTGTGTGCACTGGAAAGAGGGGGGAGGATAGCTACATTTTCCCCACAGCTGTAATAGGAATGAATCGTTGTGAAATCCAAGCCGAGACATTAAAGAACCGAAGCCCTAACAAACAGAGTCTTGATACCAGATGGGACTGGATGATGAAAAGAGCCTAATCCTGGCCCAGGCTCGCCTTCCATCAGCGCAGGCACTACAAAGCAGCTCATGCTGAGCTCTCGCAAGCGAATAGTCTTTTTTTTTTTTAATATACTTTGCCAAACAGAGCATCACACCACCCCTCCCTTTCTTCCGTTTTCTTTTCTTCAGTGCTTTTTCTCTCATATATCCAAACATTACTCTCTCTCTCTCTCTCTCTCTCTCTCTCTCTCTATATATATATATATATATATATATATATATATATATATGTGTGTGTGTGTGTGTGTGTGTGTGTGTGTTTATACAATAAAAGTTAGAGATTACAATTTAGTTGAAAAGATTGTTCATTATAATATTCCAAAATCTAATTAGTTACAGAATCACTGATTGAAGTTATAACACTTCAAATTCTTCATTAAAATATTGTGCTAATATACTATCCATTCATCCATTTGCCGAACCACTGTGGTCACAGGGTATCTTGGAGCCTGTCTCAGCCGACTCCTGGAGAAGGGGGGCCCACCCTGATCAGCTTGCCAGTATATTGCAGGGCCAACACACCCAATCACTCACACCCAGGGGCAATTTCGAACAGTCAATAAGCCTAATGTTTATGTCTTTGGACTGTGGGGGAAACTGGTGTACCTGGTGGAAAACCACGTGAGCACATGGAGAACACACAGAAATGCCCCCATCGAGCCCAGGACTCAAACCCAGGACCCTTTTGCTGTGAGGCAGCAAATCGCTATATTAAAAAAATTAAAATACAGTAATGTATTTTACAAATGCATTAGCTTTGCTGGATGTGATATTAGTAGCCAGGCCAGACCTAAAACCTTCAAGCTTGTGGTGGTGCAGCACAGAAAACAAAGCAATATCATACCTTTAGTATGCTCCTGAGTCAGGATTAACAGTTATGTGACACATTTCAGGAAGAATCTGTGGCTTTGTTATGCTGTGGAGGACATTTTACTGGGACTGTTAGGGTCCACTTGTCCACTTAGAGGGATATATGACTGCACATTATTACAGTGGTGTTACATCCCTCCAGTACTGATCCAGAGAGTTCTAAGTTGTGTGCCAAGGTTCACTGATGCTCTTCTGGCACCTTGGGTTGGTCCTACAGCTTACTAACACACTTTATGCTATCTATTCTTATTTATCTTTTGTCAGTGCATTTTTTGATCCCTTTTTGTTATTTATTTCATCCTTTTATATCTGTGTTATCTGTATGTTAGGAGATGTGTTTGATGTATGAACCATTGTGGCAGAGAATGAATGCTGGAAGATGACAGCGCTGTTTGTTTATTAGAGTTGATAGTTTATTGGAGTTCAGCTGGAGGCACTGAATTAGAGAAAGGACACTGACAGTTGACCAGGTGCAACACACATGATTCCCTAATTGAGTAGGCTCATGTCCACCACACAATTACCACTCTGACGACCGAGCAACCCATCATTCACAAAGACAGAGATTCATTATTCACAGTCTATTCACTATTTGTGACCCATCACAGCAAAATGGGTATAAAGTTGGAAATTACTAAATACTTTGTTGAACTTTTAATGTGATTTTCTTCAAAGTTGTATGCTTAAAAAGCTGAAAATTCCTGGCAGGTTTTGGTTAGTTACTCCAAAACTAGCAACATATTTTAGAAAATTTGGTACCATTTAAAACTTAGGTTATCAGCTACAAAATCGTCCCTATAACTCAAAATTAATCATTTCCGACTTAACACCCACTTTTTGCTGTGATGGGTCATATTTTTACTTTGTCATCACAGTCATTAAATACAAATATCTTCTAAAGCAACATCTATATCCATGAGTGTTATATTGCTGATTCATAATAATAATAATAAAATATATTTACATATTTTCAAAGATTTTCTGGCAATAAAAACAAATGTATTTGATATTTTTGATGTGATGTGCTTCATGACTTAAACTGTGTTAATCAGGGGGGTGGTACAGTGGTGCAGTGATTTGTACTTTTATTGGCAAGCAGAAAGAAGATTCTTGGTTTGAAATTTACAATTGACTGGGGCTTTTTTGTATGGAGTTTGCATGTTCTTGTGCCTGCACTGGTTTCCTTTGGGCACCCTGGTTTCTACCTAGTGTCCAAGACAGGCAAATTAGGTTAGCTGACTTCTCTAAATTCCCAAAAGGTGTGAATGTGAGTGTGACTGGTTGTTCATCTCTGTGTTAGACCTGTAATCAATTGGCTACGTGCCCAGGGTGTAACATAGCTCATACTTGAATTCAGCTGGGATTGGCTCCAATTTACCCTGTGACCCTGAAGGATAAGTAGTATAGATAATGGATAGATAAACACTGAAGGGTTTAACGTAAAAGAATACATGATTTAGATGAATTGTGAAATAAATCAGAATTATGCAGACAAAAAAAAAAAAAAACAGCGGATGCATATTTTAATTAGCATTAACAACTATGTTTTCACTGAAGTGTAAAAAAGGGGAGAAGAGACTAACTTTTCTTAGTTGGTCACTGCATAGCAAAAAAGTGATTGTCTGGATTCTGTGATTGCCTGACACTGGCAATTCCAGCGTTCTACCTTTGCAGTGTTTTGTACGTTCATTATAGAGGAACATTAGGAAATAATCTATTTCTCCATAAGTTCTTTCTTCAAAATCTGTTCATATACAGATCTGCATCATAGCTGTCTGCACAGGTCTAATTCATAACCAAGAATGAGTGCTGTGGAGATGAAGCCTATTTAATGAGATACATAAATGATAATTATGGTTATGACCCCTGAGATACCGGTTTCTCAAAGTAATTAAAGATAAAATTGTTCAAGAGCCCAGAAGCAAAAGGACAAAAGAACGCTTAGATTCTAATTTCACTTTTATTCCCATTATGGTGTTGAATTATTAATAAAATAAAATCATCAAGGGGATATCATTTTAGATAAAGATTCCCTTAACTGGAATGATTTAAAACAATAGTTAGAATGAACAAGGCAGCATTAATATACATTAGTAACAAAATAACAAGTTACAATGTATTACATCAAATAAGCTTTTCAACTTGTCGGTTAATACAGTGTTAAGTGGAGTAACCAATTTATCAATTAATAATGTAATTAATAAGAGAAATAACATATAGGTACATTAATGTCCTCACTGAAAACAGTGGTGTAGTGGTTAGCATGTCCAAGTCCTGGGCTCAGGTGTTTCTGTGTGGAGTTTACATGTTCTCCCCTTGCTTGAGTGGGTTTCCTCCAGGTACCCTAGTCTCCTCCCAAAGTCATGCACATTAGGCTAATTGGCTGCTCCAAATTGCCACAGCTATAGATGAGAGGGTGAATGGTTGTGTGTGCGTTGGCCCTATAATGGTCTGGCGAACTGTTCAGGGTGTACCCTGCCTTCTACTACAGCCTCCCTATGACCCGAGTAGGTTTAAAGGTTTGGCAAATGAACAAATCTCTAGGCGATACCTCATATTTAGGCAGAAATGTAAATAAGAAAATAGTAAAAAATGATATGAACTTCTACCATGATAATGAATGGATCCTCCTTTACAGCACAGCTTCACTATTTATCGAGTAAATATAATTTAATTTTCGATTAATGAGTAAAGTGAATCCTTGCCAGTGTTCTCTCTGCACCTCAGAGATGAAGATTAGTGACAGCACAGGCATGTCTTTGTGCTCTCTGCCAACAATTACATTGACTTGGTCTGACAAATACCAGTTTCGAAATGGGAGGTGCTGCCCTTTCTCCTGGTTTGCACCATCCAGTGGAAATCAAAAAAGGAGTGAAAAATTGTAGATAGAGGATAATAGGATCTTTTTGAAGGCCCAGGATGAGACTAATACATTCTGCCAATGCCATTCTCAATGAACTGTCAATTTAATGACTAGACTTTCATCGAAAACCTCACTGTAATTAACACATTAGTTGCAGTCCATACATAGATAGGAAACATGGATGGGGAAGAAGATTTATTGAAACAACAATGTTTTTTTTTAATATATTTTTTATTTGTGTTACTTTTACAATGTGAGATGCAAAGTTTATCCATTCATCCATTCATCATAAGATTATCCATCCATCCATCTGTACTTGGATCTGTACCATCTGTACATCATGTTCAAAGGACGGCTGAAAACCTACCTTTTTTGGCAGTACTTAGATTAGCACTATGTTTTTTTACACACACACACACACACACACACACACACACACACACAC
>JBCNYH010000021.1:6090818-6121902 GCA_039654325.1 Tandanus tandanus
GATAGATAGATAGATAGATAGATAGATAGATAGATAGATAGATAGATAGATAGATAGATAGATAGATAGATAGGTGTGAGGGTGAGTGTGAATGGTTGGGTGTATGTTGGCTCTGCCATGGACCTGTTCAGAGTGCACCACAGCTTTGCCCAGACTGAGATAGGCCCCAGCTTCCTCACATGAATGAATGAATGAATGAAGGAAGGAAGGAATAACCTTGTTGCATCTCTCCACATGGATGTCTATGTATCTAGATGATATAATGAATATAGTGATACAGCTCTCAGTGACGAGTGTTATTTCTCTGCCTTCTTTTGCTTTAGCTTGCATTTGTGGAGCCCAGAGTCCATCCTCTGAGGATCAGAGGGTCAGTAATACGGCGTTGCTGCAATTCATCCACGCATGATCCTGGATGAAGGATGAGAAGGCCCAAGAGGAAAAAAGGTATGCAAAAGCTATTTATTTAACATACATGGAAGGAGTCTCCAGTGTCAGTGCTTGGTGTCAGTCAGTAAGTTTTCCACAGTAAAGTCTTAACATAAGTGAAGGATTTGGAATTCCGTTTGTGCTGAGGTAAGCCTTGAATACTTTGTATGTTGCATATATACTGTGTATCCCTCAGTTTCTGCTACATCTAAACAGTTTTGAAATGCTATGCCCCTCCTCAGCTGCAGCGTTCTTGCCAGAGCAGCTTTAACCTTCACGCTGTTCATCGAGGCAGCAGCGCTTTGTCTAAATCTCCCACATCAAAGGCAACATGCAAATGTTGCAGACAGTTGGAGCATTTGATGTTGTCTCTTTTTTTTTCTCGCCAGGGTAGGAGCTTATGCTTACTGTGATTACCGTGGCAGGATGCAGCAGTGTGTGTGAAAAGCTGAGTAGTTGTGATGCTGGTTGATTAGCTTGCTAACTTCCAAATGCTTAAGAACTAGAATGTATAGTTGGTTTGAAGTGTTTCCATAAAGCGATCTTTGCCAAAGGGCTGTTTATGTATTTTACCCAAAATGCACTGTGAATGCAAGTTTTAAAGCAGTTGGTAGTGAAACAAAATTTACTCAGATTGAAAAATAGTTCTGAGAAAATTTGCAAACCTTGAGATATTGTGTTGCCCAGTAGGGTTAAAATAATTATTGCATAACGTGAAGAGTTTATTGTTATAACGTTATAACAATATAATATTTATCATGTTATTCATTCAATAATTTGCCAAACTGTTTACTCCTATTAGGGTTGCAGGGAGGCTGGGGCCTATCTCAGCCGACTCTGGGCAAAGGCAGGGTACACCCTGAACAGCTCACTAGACCATCGCAGGGCACACACACACTCACACTCAAACATTCACAGTCACACCTAGAGTTAATCTGGATCAGCCAATTAGCCTAAAATGTTCCTGACTGTGGGAAGAAACTGGAGTACCTGGAGAAAACCCAGTCAAACACGAGGAGAACATGCAAACACCATACAGAAATTGTCTTGCTGAGCCCAGAACTCGAACCCAGGACCTTCTTGCTGTGAGGCGGACGTCCTAACCACTACGCCACTAAGCCCTATTATCACGTTACGGCATGAACATTTTAATAGTAAAACTGTACAATAATGGGCGGCAGTGTTTAGCATGTCAGCCTCACAGCAAGAAGCTCCTGGGTTCTAGTCCCATGCTTGGGATGTTTCTGTGTGGAGTTTGCATGTTCTCCCATTGCTTGCGTGGGTTTCCTCCGGGTACTCCGGTTTCCTCCTACAGTTCAACGCCATGCACATTAGGGTAACTGGCTGTTCCAAATTGCCCCTAGGTGTGAGTGTGAGTTGCCCTGCAATGGATTGATGAGCTGTTCAGGGTGTACCCCGCCTTTGACCACAGGGTGTGTGTGAGAGAGAGAGAGAGAGAGAGAGAGAGAGAGAGAGAGAGAGAGAGAGAGAGAGAATAACGTGAAAATATATTGTGATAACGTGAAAAGTTTTTACGTTATAACGTAATATCAATCTTCTTTTACTTTGCTTGAGTGGCAGCAACACGCTGCTGTAATAAGCAGTGCACAATACCTTCATTTAATGTTTAGCTTTGATTATTTCTTTGCTAATGAAAATTTAAAACAGAATGCTTCTCTCAAACACAAGCATTTCAGATCCATCCAAAAAGAAAGCTTCACAACCCCCCGCCCACCCCCCTCACAGCTGTTTGAGATGACAAACATATTAAATTGGATCTTTTTGTTCTTGTTGAATGTTCTCGCTCTGTCTATCACTAGCCTCCTGGGTTTATAAGTATAGCTGAACTTTAAATTACCCCAGAGTGGATTTAATACTGACTGCAAAACAATTTGATTGATCTTCGGTTGTCATCTTGATGTCTTTTTTAAACTAATATGAACAACAGATCTGACTTTAGCCAATATTAATACAGCAGATTCAGTCTCAGGCCAGACATGTCATTTTTTTTATCCTAGACTATTGATTCCATGTATATAGTGTATGTAAAGGATTATTGTACATATACACACCAAAAAGTATGATAAGTAATGCAAGATGCTGGCACAGCTAGCTAGGTGTATGATGGAGCCGAGTGCCGGTGGCGTGTCCGTCTGTGGACAACCTGAGTGAGAGAATGTATTGGTTGGATATCCTTGACTGTTACCACTGGCACTGGAGACTCCTGCCGAAAATACTAATTAAAGATCTCCAAACAGAAAATTTAACCATGTGAACAGTTAAACATTCTCTAATCTGTTTACATGGAGAGTCTGCCTGTGCGCATGCATGTTAAACATGTATACAGTAGAAGCAATAATTAAATATTTAAAGCATGAATATAAAGCTTGGAGGCGCGACTGGTTTTGGAGCTGCTGTTATAGAAAATGAATCAATCGGGGGCACGGTGGAGTAGTGGTTAGCATGTCCAACTTTCAGCAAGAAGTTCCCGAGTTCGATTCCTGGGCTCAGGGAGTTTCTGTGTGGAGTTTGCATGTTCTCCCAGTGCTTGCATTGGTTTCCTCAGGGTACTCCAGTTTCCTCCCATGCATGGGTCTCCTCTGGGTACTCCAGTTTCATTCTACAGTCCAAAACATGCACAGTAGGCTGACTGGCGGTTCTAAATTGCCCCTAGGTGTTAGCATGAGTGTGACTGGTTATAAGTGTGTTGGCCCTGCAATGGCCTGGCGAGCTCGTAAAGGTGTACCCCGCCTTTGCCCAAAGTCAGCTGAGATAGGTGCCAGCCTTCCCGCGACCCTAATTTGGATTAAGTGGCTTAGAAAATGAATGAATGAATGAGTAACACTCCCTTTGTCTAACAGGAATGATCAGAAATACAAGAGATCTAAAGGGTGCACCTGAACATGGTAATTTTCTGAACCGCTTCAGGGTCGCAGGGAGGCTGGAGCCCATCCCAGCCGACTCTGGCACCTCCTGAACAGCTCTCTCTAGACCACTGTAGATCCAACGCACACACATACATCCATTCAGTTTTACAAGTAAGGGCAATTTAGAACAGTCAATTAGCCTAATGTGCATGTCTTTGGACTGTAGTATGAAACTGGAGTACCCAGAGGAGACCCATGCTACATGATGAGAACATCCTGACTCCAGACAGAGCCTGGGATTCGAACCCAAGATCTTCTTGCTGTGACGTGGGAGTGTAAACTACTATGACACCGTTCAGCCATGTTGGGAATTCTTTATAAAAAGATATTGCTAGTCACCAGTCACACCACCGAGAGACCCAGAGGAGGTTATATCGATCTAGCTACTCTAACTAGCACTTGGTTGCAATGACTTCATAATTATGACCAGGAATCCGAAACTATAAGGAGCTACACTAAGGACAGTCAAAAGGGTTTAAATTAGGAATCAGTAACAGGAAGACCAAATAAGGAAAACAGACCAGAACAATGCAGTGTTGGGAACCAGAATAAGGGTAGTGTTCTAAGGGCTCTAAGAGTAGTAATTGATTAATACCTTTTGAACACAGGCCAATCGATATGCACCAGAGATATATACGTCAACTCGGGAGTTGTATTTTATCATCACAAAAGGGCGCCATTTCTTTTGCATCCTTATCAGCCTAGTTATTTTTATTTGTCAGCTACTGTGCAGGTTAGCCACATGAAAGGATAACTTTGCCTGTGGGTAGGACTCACACGCACGATTCCTCCTCAGTGCTTGGTCTGTAGGAGGGCTTTTTCGTTCCGCAACGCCGCTGGAACCCTGACACGCTCCGTTTGATTGGCGCTTTAATGTTCTGCAATGCAGAATACATTAACCGTGAGGTTGAGGTGAGGCTGAGCGCAGAGGGGAGGATGATGCATTCTGCCGTTTGAAGAAAAGGCACTTTTTCGTCTTTCAGCTCTGCCTCGGAGAAACGCAGCTAGATCAGCGTCACTCACATTTGTTCATACGGCCCTTATTTACAGAGATGTTAAAGCACCTGTTAGAAAATATGGAGCTTGAGAAGAAAAAGCCTGCCCGGGTGCTCGGAGGCGCATGAAACTGATGACTACATCATATTACCTATGTTGAACGTGAAGTATAAGTGTTATACGATGTACCCGTCTCTTAAAACAAATGATGGGGATTGCCTATCAAATGTGAGTACCATAAAAGGAAAAAGTGGCTGAAGTCACTTGACCGTGGTTGGAGGGGACCGTGGTGTAGTGGTTAGGGTGCTGGGCTCATGATTGAGAGGTTATGGGGTTCGAATCCTTGTTAGAACCCCACCGTGCCAAGGTCTTAACCACAAGTGTGCCTCTGTCCACCCAGTAGTATAAAAGAGCACCAGTAAAAATACTGGGAAGACAACCAGTAACCAGTAACTGGACTAGCGTTCCATCCTAGCTGCCTCACGCTACAGAAACCGGGATAAGCTCCGGCTGTGATGAGCCAGTAGGCTTGGGTGTAAAAAGCCCAATAGACTTACCTCACCTAACTTCTATCTGTGGTTGTGTTTGGCCATGCAAATTTTTCTATGTTGGAGGGACAGCATATGGTCCTGCGTCCTGCATTGCCATGAAGAAGCAGCCATAACGACATGTTATAATGACCCTTAGCCAATTGTTGGGGTCTATAAAGTTTCGGTCTCACTTAACTACGATTACTTGATGGTCGATAATGGTAGATGAATTTTTGCCTTTTGGGGGTCAACAGGTATTATCTCATTAGTGTACCAGGCACTTCTGCTGGAAGGCTTGAGAGCCAGCAAGTGACCCTGCAAACCAGGAGGGCATAGATTTCATTACTGAAAATTTTTTGTTGTGTTGAAATTTGCCGTGGGTCAAGAACCAGATCAACAATATCAGACATACCATGTCTTCACTTGCAAACTTTCTACACCTATATTTGTATCAGACCACCTCCAAAATCTGCCAGAATGCCCATGGTAGTCCCAGCCATGGTTCGCATGTATCAACCAGCTAGTAAGACCTTAGTGTGAATTTGTGTATGTAGAGGAGGGCAGATAGCACTTTCCTCTGATTGTGTTATTCTGCATGGTAAGGAGAGTTTGAACATTAAACTTACTGAAATTATTTCCCCCAACAAAACATATCAATGAAATCCCATTTTATAAAGAGGAAGTTTAGGTTAGACATCAGTGATGGTCTGGGAAACAATCCCATGAGATGTCAATTGTTCCAGCATCCAGGTGAGTGTACTGAATGTTTGAACATCTCGATGTGGATGTACATATCTGTTCACTTGTATATGTGTATGGCAGTTTGCGTGTGCGTGTTGAGCCACTGCAGTTCAAACAATCTGCATGACAGCTTCCCAACCACCACATCGATAAAAAAAGAAAGAAAGAAAGAAACCCATTTTCGGCTTGACGGACGGCTTAGTAGGTAAAAAACCACATTTCTTATACCATCTCTTTTTTCCTCCCACCGTATGAAGTAGTGCCAGAGAGAAAAATGAGAAAGAGAGAGAGAGAGAGGATCCATCTTTTCTCCGCTGCTTGAAGATTTTCTCAATGCGCACTTCAAAGGACAAACCTGACGTTATTCCTGCTGAGACAGTCACAATAAAATGAAAAATGAGAATGCTGAGAATTATTCGGTTTTGCTTCATGGATATTGAAATTTTAAATATAGGAATCCGCAGAATAAACGCTTTAAATTGAGGGTATTAAATGGCTATGTCTTCCTCCTGAATACTGGAATGTTTTTTTTTTCTGTCAAACCAATAATCAGCAGTACTTTGTGTTTGTTTGTGTGTGTATTAATAAATGGTTGAGGTTTAAAGCTGTCCCTGACACATTTTCCTGCCTGATAATGAAGTTAAAGGAACCAGCAACGTACAGCATTTACTTTTATAAGCTACTGTAGTCTAAAAAAGCAGGATTTTATTATTATTATTATTATTATTATTATTAATAATAATTCAAACATTTCTTTTCTTAGCTGCTTAATCCTAATTAGCGTCATCTCAGCAGACTCTGGTCGAGGGCAGGGTACACCCTGGACAGCTTGCCAGGCCATCGCAGGGCAACACACACACACAACCTTTCACGCTCACACTTCGTACCCGGTGAGTACCTGGAGGAAACCCACGCAAGCACGGGAGAACATGCAAACTCCACACAGAAACACCCCGTGCCCGGGAATTGAACCCAACCCAAGACCTTCTTGCTGTGAGGCAAACGTACTAACCACTGGACCTGCAACCTATTATTATTATTATCATTATTATTATTATTATTATCATTATCATTATTATTATTATTCAAGTTGAGCAAAATAAAAATGTGATTCAGGTTGATCAAGATGGCCGCCCCCACAGTGTTACAGTATAGAGTTATTTAAAGGGGCTGTGCCTATTTTGTTTATAGAAAGTGGCCTAAATAACATTATTGGTGTTATCAATCAAAAGCCATTTATATAAATCCACATTTGGTACATACAAAAACTATATGAGGCCAGTGGTGTAGTTCTTAGGGTGCTGGGATCATGATCGAGAGGTTGTGGATTCAAATTCCCATTAGACCCCCTACCATGGTTAGACCCCTGCTCAAGGTCTTAACCACAAGTTTGCCTCTTTCCACTCAGCAGTATAATTGGCTACCAGTAAAAATACTGGGAAGGTAACTTGTGATGGGCTAGTGAACTCTTCGTTGTCGCTGCACACTACAGAAACTGGGATCCAGCCCTGATGAGCCTGTAGGCTCAGGTGTAAAAGCCCAACATACTGCTCCTACCTTACCTTTACCATACAAACAATTTACTAGGACCCCGCAGCGATATTTCAATCTTTGAAAACTGTTCAGCCCAACAAGATTTCAGAAGGTTCATGTTGCAATCCATTCTCATCCACTTCATATTAGATTCAAAAACCTGAGATTTATCTCGATCTGCAAGTTGAAAGGCTATTTAACAAATATCGACAAGTATTTTGGACATTCGTTACAAATTTACACAACTTTTTGGCAAATGAATTTGATACAGCTGTTTAATGAAGTTTTTTTTATGTTGCACTGGGTTTACACTGGGCCATGAAGTCTGCGACCACCACAATTCAAAAAAGCGTGGTGCACCACAATTTATGATCACACTTGGAGCACAGCTGGAGCTTAAAAATTAGGCAGGGTGCATCCAAGAGATGAAACTTGAAGGAATCATGTTTCCAAGTTTATCAAGATCCCCTATGATGGTGAGTCAAGGACTGTTAAGCTCTATTACGATTCCCACATTGTAATACATCATAATAATTGCGGCAAAATTTTTGACTGTCATGGGCTCCCGAGTGGCGCGTCGACAGGGTGCGTGACTATCAACCCGGAGATCGTAACTTCGAATCCAATTTGATGCCACAGCCATGGGAGCTAATTGGCTGAGCTCTCACGAGAGGGAGGGATGGCATACGTTCACTGCCCTGTCACTCACAGTGATCACTAGCCAATCATGGGCATCTGTGAGCGAGTATGTCAGGCCGCCCCAAATACACATGTGCAGTAGTTCGAAAAGAGGCAGGTGGCAGCATTACATGTCACAGAGGGGGCATGTGCATGCTTTTGCCCCTCCCTGGTTGGCGGTGGTCGTGTAAGATGGAAGGCAATAGTTGATGGGTGGGAATTGGATACAGCTAAAAATCAGAGGAGGAAAATGGGGGGAAATAAAAAAATTATAAATAAATATATTTTGCCATGATCATCATGAATCCACCAAGTTACCTCAAGATCATCACGGGTCAATCACATGAACCCCCACGCTCCTCACAATTCTCTCAAATCGTGGAGATCACAGACATCGTGCCCCAGTGTAAACACAGGGTTACACAACTGCCTTTTCCCTTCTGCACGAAGATTTCTCCAGATGATATTGTGTACTGTAGATGACGAGATATTACACTGAGGAACATTATTCTGAAATTGTTCCACAATTTGTAGACAGTTTTTTGCAGATTGGTGAACCTCTGCCCAGATGCTCTTTTTATACCCAATCATGTTATTGACCTGTTGCCAGTTAACCAAATTAGTTGCAAACTGTTCCTCCAGCTGTTTCTTTTTAGTACCACTGACTTTTCCAAACTTGTTCTCCCATCCCAAATTTTTTCATGAAAAAGTAAAATATCTTATGATATTTAGATTTTACACAGCGAACCAACTTTTTAGGAACTGGAGTTGTAATTTCAGGGCATCAGGAAGCCTCTTGGGCGACATGGTGGCGTAGTGGTCAGCACGTCCGCCACGTCCTTGGTTTGAGTCACAGGCACAGCGAGGGTGTTTCTATGTGGCGTTTACATGCTTGCGTGGGTTTCCTCTAGGCACTCCGGTTTCCTCCCACAGTCCAAAGATATGCATATTAGGCTAATTGGCTGTTCCAAATCACCCCTAGGTGTGAGTGTGAATGGTTTTGTGCATGTGTTGCCCTTAGATGGTCTTGCAAGCTGTTCAGGGTGGTACCCCGCCTTTGCTCAGTGTTGGCTGAGATAGGCACCAGCCTCTTTGTGACCATAAAAGGATCAGGCAGGTTGGCAGATGAGTGAGTGAGGAAGCCTGTATCGTTATGCCAGAGACTCTGGGAATTTGCGGGAGAGGAGAGATGTCTGCCACTGTTGTTGATGTGCTGCAGTTTCAGTCCAAAATCAAGCATGAATATTGAATAGTCACTATTGAGTGTTACGTGCTGTGACAGAAAAGACAAAAGACTTCCTTTCGAGGGGGCTTTCACCCCCTAGCCCACCCCTCGCCACCTTTAGATGTCAAACATTCAGAGGTGGGAAATTTTATTGCAACTTGCAAACTATCATTTATACGTCACCGCAAACACAGTATAACTTGATATAATTGATATGTTGTATAACAGGCTAAAACAACCTCCTGAAAGTCTCCACTGTTCTCAGCAATACTGAAAGGACTCAATAAGTCTCAGACGTATGCTGTATTGCCCTATGACCTATGTTATTTTGTGACGTCAAACATTAGAATGATCCCTTTTACGATGTTGGTCTGTAGTGTGAGAGATCAAAGCCTGTAATACCAGTGATATCAGTAGCAGAACAATGAAGTGCTTTGCTTTCTCACCCCCTCAACTCTGTTTTACCCCTGAACTTTGCCAACGCCTTTCATTTCAAATGTTGTATCATGCAGCGTTTAGTGGTTGAACAATTCAAATCAGTCACGAGACTCTCATGTAAAGACATAAGACCTGCCAATGGTTTCACCATAGAGATTGGATCTGTAGTGGTGTTTTACTAGAGTGGCATTGAGACTGGAGCCTATCTCAACCGACTCTGGATGAAGGCAGCATACATCCTGACCAGCTCGCCAGTCCATCGCAGGGTAACACACACACACCCATTCACACTCACATCTAGGGGCAATGTGGAACAGCCAATTAACCTAACGTGCATGCCTTTAGATTGTGGGAGGAAACCAGAGTACCTGGAGGAAACCCACACAAGCACATAGAGAACATGTTAACTCCACACATATACACCCTCGCCTAGTCCAGGACTTGAACCCAGGACCTTTTTGCTGTGAGGCGGACGTGCTAACCACTAAACCACCATGCCGCTCAATGCAAATGTATATAAGTCATAAAACATCAAACAATATGCAAATGCAAGTCACATGACTCACGTAAATAGATGTGTAGGATTGAGGCATATCCAACTTGCATATAAACACCTGTTTTTTCTGAAAAACTTTCCAAACTATGCGCCAGCTGCACTATAGCATTTCAACCGTTTGTAAAGATGCAGAAACGACCTGGAGAAAACGTGCCAGGTCAAGCCCTGAGGACAGGAAAAAAGAAAACCCAGCGCTTTGCTTAACCTGATCCATGTCTTCCTCCATTACTGGCACTCGTTCAGAAAAGCTGTGTAGTGAGCATTACACACATTCCTGTGGCTGAAGGTGGATTTGTTAATACCGGGGACATGGACATCCTCCCAAGAGAATTTGTGATAATAGAGATGGTATTGTATCCTATAGTTTCAAAAGAAATGGCATTGTGTCTTCTTTTGAGCTCCCTGAAGAATTTCAAGCATGTTTTTTTATCCATTCAGTGAAAATAGCCGCTTGTACCTTTCTGGTAGATTTGATATACGTAGCATGCTTCTCAGAAGAAGTGTGATCCAACCTTAATATGTGATGAATGATCTGACTGTTAAAGCAGAGAATTTTTCAGTACAATACAACTTTGAGTTGTGCAGTGCAATGCAACGTGATATGATTAAATATTGTGAAAAAAAAATAAAAAATAATATTATTTATTACACGGCAACAGCGGTATGCACAATCTGATTGGTTGAAGTGGTCAATGAATCACACATCTGGACCAAAGCGTATCTAACCAGTAGCCGTTAGCTAGCTGCATTGTGCGCTATGATCTTTAGCAGCTTCCAGAAAAACATTCAGTGTTTTCTCGGAGAGAAAAAATATCCAAGAAATATCCTAATGGATAAAGAGTTTACAAAGTCCCGCTAAGTACTGACTTCTAATCACAAAGCTCTTGTTCATCACAGGAAGGTGAACAAGCTGAAAGGCATCCTCAAAGACATCACCTTCTTCAGAAGCAGGCAGTTTGGAGATAACCCGTTAACATCCATACTCGTTAACATCCATACACTAAATAAATCCGGCTTTCGACCAACCAGCGTGATCATCCTAGCATCTTCCTAGCAACAGATGAGTTCTATTTACACCGAGTCATGTCTGTTTTGAGGCCTGTCATTGGTTTACCTTTATATGATTCGGGAAATCCTTCTGGGATTCTGTAAGTAGGGAGAGTATTCTGGTAGTGAATTTGGATAATAAGGAAATACCCTGAGCAATCACAAAAAACGGATTGAAAATCAGTAAAATAAGTGGATATTTCTATTGTTTTACAACAACGTGGACATGGAACCCTTTCTTAAACAAGTATTTTAGCATGGATAGATTGTCTCAATGGATATTTAAAGTGGAAGATTGGAAGATTTTGCTTTGAAGGATGTATTTTTGGTGATATCGCATTCGTACAGGTACGCCATTTTCAACTTACTTTGGCTTTTATTTAAAACACTTCCTTGCGACTTAATCCGTATTATGCTGAAGCAGGTCACATGTGAAGTCCCCATATGAGGACAATGGGGTTTTAAGAGGATAATAATATATATTCATAATAATTATCCATGTTAAATGAGATCTAAGCTCTAAGTGAAAAGAAAAACTTGTGGTATAGTCTAAGAGCTCATGAACTAAAAAAATTCATTAATTCATTCAATTTCTAAAATGATTAATCCTAATTAGAGTCACGGGGAGGCTGGTGCCTATCTCAGCCAACTCTGAGTAAGGGTGGGATACACCCTGAACAGCTTGCCAGACCATTGCAGGGCCAATTAGCCTGCGCATGTTTTGGACTGTGGGAGGAAGCCGGAGTACCCGGAGGAAACCCACGCTAGCAAGGGGAGAACAAGCAAACTCTACACAGAAACACCCGAGCCTGGGAATCGAACTCAGGCCTTCTTGCTGTGAAGCGTACGTGCTAACCACTGTGCCACCGTGCCGCCCGACTAAAAAAATATCCAGGAAAGACACACTTTTACTGTGAACACCGGAAGCACTGATGCTTTTGGCAAGTTTGTGTAAGGATTCAACTGAAATATTGTTTTCCTTTTATTAAATATGTTTCTAGTCGTCCTCAAAAATACCAATGTACCGTCATTTCAGAACGCTGTTCGGCTCTTCTATCTGCCTCTAGATGTGGCGAGGCATTAGTATTCACACTACAAACATTACATTATGATTAATGTCTCACTAAACTCCGAACATTGTCCGTTAGCAGCTCTGGGGCCGTTTTTCACTTCAGTTCCAAAGGCATGTATGCCATGGGGAAGTGCAGTCACAGTCATAAACACACTCTGTAATGCGGCTACATGGTATGTGGGATGAAACCCTCACTGTGCGCCACAGACACCAAAATATTCTACTTCAAAGAAACTAAAGTTCCCTGAGGGGAGCACCAAAAGCTGAACCGGATCTGCGACAAACAAAAGAGTCGACTTTTAACATGCTTACTTTAATAAGATTACAGGCGGTGAGCGAGGAGCAGTCAAAAAGACAGAGTAATTCATAGATGTAGATAATCTCTTCCTCCCCTGGGCCATTTTTTAAAAGGAAGACTTGTTTTTGTTGTCTTAATGAGGTAGGTTTATGTATCTTTTTTTCTTCTTTTTTTTTTTTTACTTGTAAAGATCTTAAGCTTAAGCCACGGAAAAGAAACTTCTGGTAATTATGAGTGTAACTTCGCAGAGCACAAAACACTCTGAAGCACTTTAAATAATAATAATAATAATAATAATAATAATAATAATAATAATAATAATAATAATAATAAAGAATAACATTTTGCAGGTTTTTGTTGTTGTTGCCGTGTCCGAGGGCTGTGTTCCCAAACACCTAATGATTTGTGTCCATGACTTCAAGTGCTCTTCCTGACTTTCTTGAACATGGTCTTCATTAGCTTATCTGGTTCTGTTGAGGGATTTATACTCTTGATGAGGCCAAAAAGAGGGAGAAGATATGTGAAATAATGAATGGCAGAATTTCTTACAATGCCGTGTCTGTACAAGATTTCATTACATCATCTGAAGTGAAGAAAAAAACTAAAAATTTTCATTCATTCATTCATTTGCTGATCATACTAGGGCTGTGCGGAGGCTGGAGCCTATCTCAGCTGACACTGGGTGAAGGCGGGGTACACCCTGACCACATTGTCAGTCCATGGCAGGGCCAACACACACACACAATACATAGACACTCACCGCCTCTAACAGCCAATTAGCCTAATGTGTACATGTAAGAGGAAACCGGATTACATGGAGGAAACCAACACAAGCGTGAGGAGAACACAAAGTTGCCCTCGGTGAGGCCAGAACTTGAACCCAGGACCTTCTTGCTGTGAGGCGGATGTGCTAACCACTACACCACCGGCCGTGCCGCCCTAGGTGCAATCTAGAATATCCAATTAGTCTAAAGGTGCCTTCACATAATACCGATCATGCTCCCGATTTGCCCCGATCATACTGTGATGTTACAGCGGAGGAAATCGGAGCACATCGATATACACTGGAAAATATCAGTGTACATTGGAGGACATTGTAGAATTTTGGGGAAAACTTCCGAAAAGAGTGAAATATTTTGGGAGTGTTGAAAAATGTAGTGGATTTTTTTGTTTTTATTTTTTTTGGAGTACAGCAGGGAAAAATCGGAGTAACATCATTACACATCGGTAGTGATCGATGTAACATTGGTATAAAATAAAAAAAAAAAAAAAAAAAAATGGGAGCAACATCGGGAAACATTCTGGTGACATTCCCAGTAAATTCACACATTTTCGGAGTGATATCAGTATAGATCGGAATAGCATCAGATGAAACATTTGAATAACATTGGAATAACATTGGAACATGATCAGAATAATATCGGAATATGATCCTTTGTTGACTCTGGTTGGCCTTCGTACCAATGTACCATGCAACCCAATGGAAACCAAGATCTATTAGTTATGGCAAATTTATTAAAAAAAAAACTTATTTCCTGTTCATTCTTACCTCACTCATTTGCAGAGCCACTTAAACTTACTGGGGTCATGGGGAGGCTGGAGCCTATCTTCGCCGACACTGGACGAAGGTGGGGTACACCCTGAACAGCTCGCCAGACCATCGCAGGGCACTACACACAAACAACCATTCACACTCAGATCTACAGTTAGATCAGTTAGCCTGATGTGCATGTCCTTGGACTGCAGGAGCAGAAACTGGAGTACCCGGAGTACTTCCTATTTACATTATTATTTTTCCTACATACTGGGTATACTGTGACACTCTTCCGATACAGTGATAAACATACTTGTATTGTATGGGTTATTGTTCTTGCCTTTTCTTGCCTGATTTCCTGCCATAGGCTTGTTACCCATCTGTGCTCACCAGTTTTATGTCACTTCTTCAATATTTGTCTTTGTAACTTTGCTCTTTATGAAGTCTGAATCGAGTGGGTTTTGTATTTTTTCATAAGGTGTAAGCTATTGGGTTTTTTTGTTTCCACATTTGTTCTCATCTTTTTTCTTGCCGGCTGTTGCACTGTTGCTTGTCAGTGTTTTGACCCCCTGTTATAGACTTCTGTGGTTATTATACTTGCATTCAGCCCAATAGAACTCATCGCTAGTTTATGCAATAGCTTCCAGCCTCTCACTGCACACACACGACGCCTACCTAGTGCCCTCTTGCAACGTCTAGAATGATATTTGAGCTTCATCCACAGAAAATGGATGACATTTCAATAAGGTTTTGTGTATTCTTTGGTTTTTCTGTTCTAACACGCCTTCGAAAGCTTGATGTTGGCACGGAGTGATGAATTTAGGCAGAAATGTTTCGGAGTGGGATAATCACCAAACTGTGCAGGAGTTAAGTTGACGAACATACAAGTAACTGACAAGCAGCCTAGACTTTTTTACTTACACTGTATATAACTGTCAGACAAACAGCACAGTCTATCTGAGCGATGCACCTAGCTTCACGTCAGCTAGACAACTGGGGTTCTCTTGATTTCTTTTTACTTTTTCTTTTTTTTTTTAGGTTAAAAAAAATCGTAATAATTCAAAATCCCTTCCTTTTAAGTCATGGATGAGGGTTCGGTCGCCTGATCCAAGTTTTGATAACAAAGTCGTACCTTAACAAGTTGTCTTCCTAGAGAGACCTCATATCATTAACACCGTGTGCCAGTTTTTATTCTCAACTGAGAGCTGTCAAAAAGTTTGCGAAACTTAAATCGTGGCCACGAATGCTTTGTATAGATGATACGCTGTCAGTGCTTTTTTTTTTCATGTCAGGAGGCACTTTTGTAGTAAATACAGAAAGCTTTCTGCTTTATCAGGAAGAAAAAAACTAGGCCTGTGTAGCTCAGTGAAAAAGATGAAGCGGTCTGAATTTTTAAATCGGAACTTTGTGTGAAATCTGTAAAGAGCGAGTAGGTGTGCTCCATTTGAACTGTTCCATCAATCAGGAATGGGGGGGGAAATAAAAAATAAAAAACTGCGTTATTGCTGATACGCTTGATGGTTTGGTGTTCTCAAAGTGTCTTCCATTCTCTTTGTTAACATTAAAGGCCAGGCATCATTAATTCATTACTAAGACTCTGCAAGCTATGAATCAGTGAACATTTCGTGCCAGATTTGCCTCTCGCACCCCGACAAATGCAGGTTTCACACGTCAGATTGCTTTGAGCTGAAAGTTGCAGATTTGAGGTCTATTTGGAAATGAAAGAGACAAGCCGGAGTTGAAAGTTTTGTGAAATGACTGTTTGATGGTGAGATTAGCGATATTTTTTTCACTCGTGTTTGATCTCTTGAGCTGCTGGAAAGCAACACTGTGAGGGCAGCAAGATAGGACCTCGGCTTACACACACAGAGCATATCAGACTGTTAAGACTTTGTCTCTGGGCATCTCTAAGCCTTTGGTTCTTATTGGGTTTGTCCAAAACTTGAGCGCTTTTTCAACTACCTAACCAAGATTGCACTACTTTGTTCTGAAACGCTCTGAAGGAGAAGTTGCTTTTCTTTTTTTTTCTTTCTTTCTTTTTTTTTGTAACAGCGTTCACTCTTTAGAAAGGCGAGATGAATATTGTCGGGACAAAGAGAAGCTTGGAGAAGCTTTTGACTGCGACTTCTAAGGTTCTGATTTCTTTGCAGAACCTGCAAAGGCTTTCAACTTCCAGAGCTGTTTGAAAATACCATCTTTTTCCAGCTCTCCTCAAAGTTCCATAGTTCAGTCTTTTATCAGCATCTTTGCGCGTCTCAGGCCGATGGACAGAGAAGAGATTGGCCCGGGTTAGAACTGTAATTGGCTTTATATTAGACAAATAGAAAACTTTTTCTCTTTCCACCACACTAAGATATCGATTCTCTTTTATTTTTATCACCTCTGGACAAAACAGAGCTCGAACATGTTCAGACGCATAAGTGTACTGCTAAAGTGTATCAACTGCAAATATAAAATGTCCTGATTTTTCTAGCCTTACCATCGATATATAAACAATACTCATCAATACATTAACATGCAGCCAAATAATTCATTAACAAACTGATAGTTCGATTAGAATAAAAACCTTCATGAGTATTCCCTATCAATACCAAGACATTCCTACTTCCATTCATCCATCCACTGAGGCTGAAAACCAAGCTCAGCTGACCCTGAGCAAAGGCGTGAGCATCTCGATCGCAGGGCTGACACACATACAAAATTATTCACTCTCAAACTCACACTTAGGAGCAATTTGGACCAGCCAATTAGCCTACAATTATGTACAAACTCCATACAGAAACACCCTCGCCAAGCCCAGGCCTCGAACCCAGGACCTTCTGCTGTGAGGCAAACATACTAGCCACTGTGCCGCCCACATTCCTACTTTGCAGTTGACCAATGGTTAAGGACAGGGATGGGGTTAATAGTGGAGCTCCCAAGCAGAGCACCATGGTCATGGAACATGGCTTGAATGGTTGTCCCATGTCCTGTCCATGTACATTTATGACATTTGGCAGATGAGAGACTTACATTTATCATTTTCATACATCTGTGCAGTTGAGGGTTAAGGGCCTTGCTCAAGGGCCCAACAGTAGCAGCTTGGAGGTACAGAGGCTTGAACCCCCGACCTTCAGATCAGTAACCCAGAGCCCTAACCCCTGAGCCACCACTGTCCAGCGTCTGCACGTGCCCACCACATGCATTATGCATTTTAATTCTTCAATTATACAATTTTTTGTTAATTGACCTTTTTTAATTTATTAAAGTACACCACTTTGTACTTTTGAAATTGTATAGTTATGTTTACGGTGTCGAATATCTGAAAAACAAGTTTGCTACTGTGATCACATATTAGATTGGCTTTAAACACTGAGTCATTTGCTCACTTGTTTTTGTTTTTTTCTCTCTCTTTAAGATAATCCATTCATTCATTCATTTTCTAAGCTGCTTAATCCTAATTAGGGTCAAGGGGAGGCAGGTGCCTATCTCAGCCGACTCTGGGTGAAGACAGGACACCCTGAAGAGCTCGCCTGGCCATCACAGGGCAACCATTCACACCATTCACACTCACACTAACACATAGAGGAAATTTGGAACAGCCAATCAGCCTACTATGCATGTTTTTGGACCGTGGAAGGAAACCAGAGGACCCGGAGGAAACCCACACAAGCATGGGGGACAATTTCGTTACATTACTAAGAAACCACAAAGCACAAACAGCTCTGATCTGAAAACCTTACACAAGAGACAGCTTTACGTTAGCACCAACTAAGCTTCACCAAAGCACTGTTGTTGTTGTTGCTGTTTAATCCATACAGTTTAAATTATGCAGAGTCCACCATAAAACCTCTATGAAGGAACCCAAGAAACTTTAGAAGGTTGCTTCAGACAGAACAAACTGGCATGGACAAAATCAGCCACCGCTCGTGAACGCCGACACCAAGATGCTTCAAAACCCGCTCCAACGGCTGGTGTTCCACGGTCTGTCTACAACCGCATCTGTGCTTCTGAATTTGGGTTTCGAAGTCATATGCAATCCCAATGATGACAGCACGAGTGAAAAAGTGACAGTGTCACTTTGTCACGATGTCCCACCAGTATGTCACATGATCTTCACATTCTGTGATGACGGCACAAAGAATGGCACTATCACCCTGGGGCATCCCACTCGCAGAGCTTTACGCACTGCTTCTAGTTTCCTGTCTAATGTTAAAGCCTTTGAGCCTGGTAAAAATCTTCTTTAAATAACTTCATAACCCTGATTTGAGCTTGATGATGTCACCCCAGACGGCTCACCAAGGCCTGAATGGGCGTTACATCACCATTGGCACCGACCAGCCCACCCGCTCCTCCCACACTTTAGTGCTGGAAGGAAAGAGTAACTGACACTCACAGGTGCTGATTAAATTACACCTGAGCAAGACTCCATGGGAAAGTAAAGGGAATCAAAAGAAGGCAAAATTTAAGGGGAAATCAAGGAGCCACACAGTGTACTCCATTAATGCAGACTGAGATGGAGAAGAGGTGGGGGATGAGGGTACATGGTGGGATTTCAAATGGGAGCATGCCAGGAAGAGCTGTGAGCCAGAAACCGCTGCCATCATCAGTAATCTTACATGGCCCTTCACAAAACCAGATCTGTAATGAATAGGGGAAGGACTGGTTTGGAAGAACAGGTAGAATGGCATTTCCTGTGCCGCAGGGTGAAAAGGTGCCATGAAAGAGAGGAGGATCAACTACTGCCTCTGGAATGTCTTTGACAGAGTAGATCCTGCCTTTTTTTTTAAAGTGAATATTTGTGCCGGCAAGTTCTGGCAAACGCTACCCTTCTTTCTTCCTAGAAAATACCGGAGACTGTCGATTCTTATTTGTACTTGGTTACTTCACACACATTGCACACACCTAGAGAATTAGAGTGGTGCTCAGACTAATTAGATAATGAGTGATAATTAAAAGTGGGACTTTATGTACTCGTGCATTGGGTACATATAATTACTCATCCAGATTATGTATTATATTTACTGAAAAGGTGTAGAGCAATAGACACACCACAGATTGAGAGGAGGTGGGATTGTTTTTACCTGACAACTGTACCTTGGAAAAGAGAAATACACATATCACAGTGAACATTCATGGTTAATATCATTCGTATTTCATTTTGGTCTCCTCTAGTTAGCTACACTGCTTGGTGGGGAGGTTACGTATTCACCAACCAGCATGTTTGTTTGTTTGTTTGTTTGTTTGTTAGGAGGATTACACAAAAACTGATTTTCACCAAACTTGGTGGGTGGATGGAGTGTTGGCCTGGCAAGAACCAGTATCATTCTGGGTCATTTTGGATCGTATACGAATCATGATACAGATCCAGAAATGTATTAAAGGCTTTTTTTTTTACAAGCAATTATGAAAGGATTTTTTCTGTTAGCAGGATTTCACAAAAACTACTGATTTGATTTTCATCAAACTTTGTGGAGCAATGGGGTACAAGTCTGGGATGAAGTCATAACATTTTAGAGCGATATGACCTGGATCCAGAATTTTATTAAATAATTATTAAAGGATCATGTCTGTTATCAGGATAATGCACAAACTACTGATCTGATTTTCATCAAACTTGGTGGAGGACTGGGGCCTGGGCCTGGAATGAACCCATAAAATTTTGGAGGTGATCCATGCATGAGATCGTTTTGGGAAAAAGAAGAAATCCTGAAAAATCCATATCTTTAAACAATATGAGGCAAAATGTTCATTAGATGCCTACTAGGGGAAGACATTTCGGGCATTTAGTCCGCCCCAGTGTTGTTCGTGGGGTTGAGGTGAAGATATATTGCAGGTTACTCAACAACCTTGACAAACTGTCTTCATACACCTTGCTTTGTGCATAGGGGCACTGTGATACTAAAATAGGTTTGGTCCTCTTGGTTCCCCTGGAGGAAGATCTCAGTGCTACAGCATACAAAGATATTGTGTACAATTATGCGTATCCATATTTAAAGCAAAGGTTTTGGGAAGAACCACATAATTTTGGCCATATAGTGTATATAAGTATCAGTACTTCAGTGCACAACTAAAGAGGCACCAAATACACATCAGCTGATCAACGACACCAAGGGCTTTCCCTGAGGTGTACATTCTTTAGAATACTGAAATCTTTTTCTTGTCAGCAGGCGGCATGCCTCAAGAAGACCAGAGCAGAAGATGGACAGACAAGACGCAGTGTCTGCTGGGAAGGGTGAGTGCAAGCATGGCCTCTTATAGTACACACAGCATAGCATCATGGGAGACTGCTGAACAGGCTCGGCTCTTTTGCGTTGTGTGTTTCCCCTGCTGTTTTCAAAATGAATGTTCCTTTTTATGAACAACCATGCTTTGTTTTCGTAGATGAGTCATATTTCTTTTAATGAATATGGCTAAAGACTTCACAGGTGAAATATGCTAATCGTTGCTCATAATATTTTTCATGAGTTCGTTTCTGCCAGAGTCCTTGAATATAAATCACTTGTCTTGTTTTCACTGAGGTACAGAACAGACAGGACCTGTTTCAGGGTACTTATACTCATTCATAATATGGATGCTGTTTCTTAACATGAACCTATTTTTTTGTTTATTATTTTTATGTTGCATGTTTTAGACGCTTCCCAAAATGTCTGCAAATTTGGGTGAGGTGCAGTGCCTGAAGTGAAAGATTGCACAAGATTACTGAATCACTGAAAGTATGTCTATCATCAGAAGCCGAAAACATCGCAGAGGTCAAAACGTTGGTGTAGATCGGAATCAGGAAAGAACCCATGAGCCCATAAAAAAAACAGAACAATAGGAAGATATAATTATAGGTAGAAGTGGGAATATATAATTATAGTTAACTTTAAGAACTATAATAACTCTAGTTATTATAGTGACACTATAACATGAAGTAGCCATCAGCGTGTTTCTGCCCTGCGATGGCCTGGCGAGCTGTCCAGGGTGTACTCTGCCCTCGCCCAGAGTCGGCTGAGATGGGCGCCAGCCTCCCCGCAACCCTAATTAGGATTAAGCAGTTCAGAAAATGAATGAATGAATGAATATAACATGAAGTAAAATAACTAAAGCAATAGAATGGATCAGGATTATTCTAGAATCATGACTTTTATAAAATTAGGGTAATTTTACGAAGGGGTGACTTTTAGAAATTGGAAAATTCAAGAATTAGAGCGGTTCTAGAATGGTGTAGAAGGCCGGCTGAGCTCATGATCGAGAGGTCATGGTTCGAATCCCTGTTAGACCCTCACCGTCTCAACCACAAGTGTGCCTCTGTTCACCCTGCAGTATAAATAGGTTACAATAAGAATATTGGGAGGGCAACCTGTGGTGAACTAGCATCCCATCCAGGAGGAGTTGATCTTCGTGTCGCTTCATGCTACAGAAATCGGGATACGCTCCGGCTGTGATGAGCCAGTAGGTGTAAAAAGACCAACAGACTTTAGAATTAAGGCACTTCTAAAAGTAGAGCAGTTCTAGAAATATGACAAATTTAGAAGCAAAGGAACTCGACCAAGAAGTGATGAGTATTTTAAGTCCCCTTTACACAGCCGGGTAAAGGAAGGAATTTTGTGTCCTTACTGCTTTCACTTTAATCAGCAAATGATGTATTTGAGAATTGTTCATGTGTACATATCCATCATAGTGCTGGCGCAGTAGTCTGAATGCCGACTGTAACCTACAGTTGCCAGATTGCTGGAACATGGACAGAACAGCTGGCGATGAGGTTTTTGATCTCCATCCTTCTCTTTCATGAGGAAAAACAAATAGTCCTGATGCTCACACTCACACACAAACACACACAGCTGAGCGGCCAGACTTCCTTCTCTTTCTCTTTGACCGATGCTCCTTATCACGGTAATTACAGTAATCTAATGACCCCCTCCAGCTCGGACAGGAAGAGGGACAGAAGGGGAGAAAGGAGGAGGTGAGTGAGACAAGAGAGTAGAAAGTGAGACAAGTGGAGCATATCTCCAGCTGTAGGCGAGAAAAGGAGGCGGACGAGAGAAAGTAAAGCATTGGTCCTTGTCAAAATCATGGGACTCCTTTTTTTTTTTTCTTTCTTTTTCTTCTCCAATTAAAATTCCAGTCAGGAGACGTTATTTCATTGACAGTCTTTCTGCTCTGCTTGCTCTTTTGTGTTTGGGAACTCTAGCACACATTGTAACCTTAGTATTATAAGGTCTTTGAATTGATATAACTGATACTGATGCATGTGTGGCCATCTTCATCTTTCAAAAACACTGCAGTTATGTATGTATGTATGTATGGATGTATGAATTTATTTTTTTATTTCTTTCTTTATTTATTTATTTATATAACTGCTAATCCCCTTACTTAAAAACATGTTGAAACAGTACAAAAGGTAGAAAAATACTAATATCAAAAGTCTGCACCATCCAAACATGCGCGTGAAGGCGTACATTAGGGTAACAACCGAATATCAAGTGTTTGCTGGTAAGAAGCATAACACTAGTTCATTTACAACGTAGCATCATAGCAAGAAAAAAAAAATACAATGGCTTAATATATAAAGATTGGATATGAGACGTGAACACAATTAAAACCAACACGATGTTCTAATTTAATAACGATTTTTTTTCATTTGTCAAGTGTTATATAAACACAATCCACAGAGCACCCAGAATTAGCATTGCTAACCACAAAATTAGCTTTCTAACCTCTTAGGCTGCAGGGAATTGTTGATAATTAATGGCCACTCCTCACATTTTCTACATAATATTTGCATTATTTTACATGTAGTTAATGAATAATAAGACCACTGGGAAGTTTGGTGATGCAAATGAGGGTAAAATGATTCACACAATAATCAAACAGCCAGTATTCTACTCATGCTAGCTGACCATAGGCTACTTTCCTGCTAAATATGAACACTAAAATACATTTTAGCTACTATTTAGCTGTCTAGAATTTTACATGAGCGTGACTCAAGTAAGCTCACAGTTGCTCTTAATGTGCTCAGGGTGACAGTGGACAGTTTATAAGCTTGAAAAACAAGTTTTATGAATATCACTCGCTGATTTGCTGAACCGCTTGATCCTACCAGGGCAGAGAGAGGAGCCCATCTCAGGCGACACTGGGCAAAGGCAGGGTACACCCTGAATAGCTCACCAGACCACTATAGGGTCAAGTCACAACCATTCACATTCACATCTAGGGAAAATCTGGAACAGCCGATTAGCCTAATGAAGATGTGTTTGGACTGTGGGAGGAAACTGGAGTACCCAGATGAAGCCCATGCAAGCACAGGAAAGAACATAAAGGGGAAGACTCCAACACAATATCTTCTATCATATCATAATCATAATATCATATCATTATATCATAACCGACCAATCAGAATTGAGTATTCAAAAGAGTCATGTAAAAAGAGTTAAATGCTGTATGGTTATTTATTGGAGATGGCACGGAGATATCTTTATATAATTAATGTACTCTATGTATATGAAATAATATATTCAGGTATGCTTTAGGAAAGACGTCAACAGTTTGTTATTCCACATTTTCATTTATTATGGTTTGCTGTGAGGTGGACGTGCTAACTACTACGTCCATGTGCCGCAATCAATATCAGAGCTTCGTAATGTTTTTTGTTTGTTTGGTTGGTTTTTTTGTCCATGAATGCTCTTTCATAATTTAATTAGGCTGTTATAAATTCCTGGCAGGTATATGACTGGGCTGTAGTTCAGAATGTATAAATACATGGTGTACCAGCAATAATTATAAACAGTAAATTACTGCGTTTAAAATATTTAATTGATATCATACTGTCCAGATGAGAAATTTGTTTTGTTACTTCTCAGACGTCTTTCTCTCTTTCTCTCTGTCCCTCTCTCTGTCTTTTTTATTCTCTCTTTCTCCGTCTCTCTCACACACACTACAAACACTTCACACCCTCAGTATAAACTCATCACTTCAGGTGTTAGCCACTTAGACACTCTAATGCTAATTCTTAAATATACGACGCGGTGACACCTTTACAATCACGCTATAAATTCATTTCAAAGCAATAACAGGAGAAGCCATCCTGCTTGGTCCTTTTTCCAGTGATCTTTGATCTTTTTTTAATCTCTACAATCTCTTAAAGGATGTAGCAGGGTGAGATGCCATGAATTTGATTCACCAACCATGACATCAAGTTTTAAATGTTCATGAGATGCTTATACATACAAATACTAAGCGTGAGCTGTCTGACTTGTTGTGCTATGTGTATATTCATGCTAATGTCTATTTATAAAGTTATAAATCAATATTTTCTGTTATTGCATGGTTCCTCTAAGATAATAAGTCAGATATCAAGTTGTTTCAAATAACTGATCATGCTACACGAGGATAGCATTACATTTTTTTATTCAATTTCCGCGTATATGACCTCATAGAAAACCATAAATGGTTAATGTTGCTTTGATTGACAGGTGGGAGAGCACGTTCATCCCTCCCACCCAGACTGCACAGCCAGTTTCTGTCTCAGACTTGTTCAATTGATCATATGGTGAACGTATTCATGTTGGCACGGGGCTTTTTTTTTTTTTTTGTTCATTTAAATACAGTTCAATAGTTTTGAAATGGGCACAGAAAAACAACTGCAGGCTAACTGTCTATTATCTGCCACAAGCCCCTCCCCTTCTATTCATTGGTGCATGATAGGACAGGTTAGTGCCCTTCTGTTTGCAAAAAGTAATCCATCATGCCAACAATTCATAACTTTCCTACCAAGTTCTATAGCTTACCCTCTTTTTATTTATTTTCTGTTTGTCTTCCACCCAATGGATGCATCAGTTTCATATTGAGATTAAAGCACCAGAAAAAGAAACACGTCTTGCAAGCTCGTACATCAGGAGCTGTTTTACTTGATGATTTCAGAGGGAATATGTTTGCAGCTAGATTCTTCACGGCTTGCTCAGAACCCGGAGCCTGGCTTTGTTGTCTCTCTCTCTACTTCACCTTGCTCTCTGAACTGTTTTGAAACATGGTGCTGCTCTACAGCTGCAAAAAAAAAAAAAAGGGCTGACATGAGCTTCCATCTCACTATACAACTCGTCTAATCTCAAAGCGGTTCTCTCTATCCCCCAATCTTTTTTGCTCTCCAAAGAAGAGGATAATCTCTGGAGAGAGAGAGATTTCAAACTGGTCAGAACGAGGTCAAAGGACTTTCCCTCTCTCTTTCGCTCTTTCTCTCTCTCTGATGTTGTGCTCTTTTTCTTCCAGCTGAAAACAGTCGACAGCTTCAAGGGCTGAGAGAGATATTCAGTTAAACTTGTGCATGTAGATGAAACTATGTGGTACATTAATTAATTAATGAATGCTTTAATTAGTACATTAGGCTTAGTAGTTAGCACGTCCACCTCACAACAAGAAGGCCCTGGGTTCGAGACCCGGGTTTGGACGTTTCTGTGCGGAGTGTGGCTTGTGTGGGTTTCCTCCAGGTACTCCAGTTTCCTCCAACAGTCCAAAGACATGCACATTAGGGTAACTGGCTGTTTCAAATAGACCCTAGGTGTGAGTGTGAGTGTGAATGGTTGTGTGTTGTCCCTGCAATAGTCTGGCAAGCTGTTTAGGGTGTTCCCCGCCTTCACCCAGTGAGGGCTGAGACAGACTCCAGCCTCCCTGCGACCCTAATTAGGATTAAGCGGTTTGGCAAATGAGTGAAATTATAATGGTTTATGTTTTTTTGTTTTGTCTTGTTTTTTTCATCATGACAGACTCAGATGAGCTCCCAGCACAGGCGCGTGCAGAGCCTAAAAGCTGTGTAATGGCGTCTCTGTCCACTGTAAGGAGTTTTGTTAGCGTTATTGGGAAACATAATGAAATGCAAACTAAAATGAAATTTTAATATTTTTAGTATATACTAGACAGACACTTAAGAAAAACAAACTGAAATGAGATGTTTATAGTTGATATTTACATCTTTAAACCATGATAGAGTCTGGTCAGGTGAACACTTTGAGTCGGAGTTAAGCTACAGAGTGTTTTGAGCATGCTGATTCAGGGTTTAGTACATACTACATTTAAAATTAATTATACTACATGGAAACAAGAAAAAAACAAACTAAAACAAGAGTTGTGTTGTGTGATAATGATGACGCTAACTACTCAAGTAATAATGTACCCACCACAAACTGTGAGTGTCTGTTGATTCAGTCTAAGCATTATCCATTCAGAATAATGACTTTTATTATTCATTCAAGAAATTTTCTCATTTCTGATTGGTGGAAAGCCATCAAATAATTTTTGTATTGCGCCACTGCCATTGGATAACCAAATTATTGCACCATTGCATTGGATAAGTTGAAATTATTGGCCAAAGTTGATTGAGTATTGCGCAACTGGCACATGCGGTACAGTCATGTGACTGTCTAGTTTGAAAATATATTGAATAAATAATCAAACAATTATAAAATGTAGCTTTTGTATGACAAATAATTATTTGGTCTCAGCAAATAACAACCCCTCGACTTAATAATTACCTATATCATACTTTGCATTATTCAATAATTGCTTAATATTCCTGATATGGTGCACCAACCGACCTAAACATTATCCACCCCGCAAACTTGGGTTAAGTGAATCAAATGAAAATGTAAAAACAAACCACAAAAATCTCATTTTAGTTTACTTTTCTTTTGTTCCTGTGTAGGATACCCTAAAACATTTATTCAGCTCAGGCTCCGAGGATATCGCTGATGCTGATATTGATTCTATAGTGAGATGATGTTTCTGACTGGCTGGTGAATCAGAATCATCTCCAGGCAAAGTATGAACTATTAGTGATAATGTACCTTACTGTAAGTATCTGTGGTTTAACTGAGGTTCTATACCATGCTAGAACTACATTCAATATATAGTCTGGGACCAAGTTTTGTCCCCGACCTAACTAATGTTCTGCTGGTAAAACATGTGGCTAGTGGTTAAAAGTTCTGGTTAAAAATTTCTGTGAACTATAATAGCGGAGCTCCATACTTATGCAAATGTCGTAAAGTCATGAGCTCAGTTTTGTTGTTGCATACGTGCCCACGCAGGCAACCCAGTAAATGAAGGAAATTGTGGGGAAAATATATAGTTTGTGTGTCACCGCCATCAGCGCTGAGTGCACTTGCACTTTGCTGCTTGTTCTATTACTTTTGGTATTGGTATTGATTTTGGTCCTGGCCCGTTTTCAAAGTGCGCACGAGTGTTACGACTCTAGGCATGCTCAGAGGCATGTTGCTTTCTGATTGGCTGTTCCAGCCTGGTAGTGATGCAAACCCGTTGGATTGCCTGGGCAACGTCACTCACCAGAGTAGCACAACACATTATCGGCCGGTGCTGAGCTGCACAAACAACAAGCGCAGAAATCACGGAAAACATTTCTTTTTGTTCCTGAACCAACTGACGACAGGAAAGCAAGTTGGCAAAACGTTAGCTGCATAAACCATTTTTGGATTTACAGTCGCACGCATCTCTGACAGCGGCCTCGTCCTCAGAGTCACTAGAATGTGACGTCTCACTGTCTCCACAAGAGACATCAATCTTTCCCAACGTGTTGACTTCACTTTTGGGGAAAAACAACTGCTAACCCTCGCAGTTCAGCACACCACTAGTAATCCAGGGGATAAAACTACCAGTTTTGTGCTCTTTATGGTCATTTATGATCAAATAAGCATCTGTATCGCTTAAACGTATTACATACGCACAAATTATGCTGCAAGGATGACCAATACCGGTACGCTTTAACTAAACTGTACTAACAAATAATATGGCAGCACTTCTGTGAAAGTTATTGTGATAAAATGTATTTCCATGAACTTGGGTACCATCATTTGTTATATATGCTAATTTTAAAACCCATAATGTTTTGTGGCTATCATTTGCTGGGACTAATCTTCTAAAGACATGTTTTCTTGTGCTACCTTCACCCCCAGTGAACATCAAAAACGATTCCTGTACATTATTAAACTTTTAAGCCACCACAAAACACGATTAACAACATTAAAAAACGAAAAGCGGAGTCGTAATTAATCTGAAAAGCTGTCTCTCTCACACACGGGCACAGACTAATAACCCCCCACCACACACACACACACACACACACACACACACACACACACATCAGTAACTTTGAACAGAAAATCAGGTTTGTCTTAAACGGTTATGATGATACTCGCCCACTACGGATCTGGTGTCGGAATTAAAGTTTACTCTGCTTATTTTCTTCAAATTGGCCCTTTTAAGTCTATCCCGTTAACGGGCTGGAACAGCAGGATGAATGGCTTCTTTCTGCGACTGTAAGAGCGTTAGGAAGCATGTCCAACTTCAAAGCCAGTCTTAACGCCACACTTTAATTGTATATTTGCCTGCTGCTGGCTCCAAAGCCATCTGATTCTGCTGACAACTGAGCTCAGTTCTGCCTTCTTTTGCTTGGTTTCTTTCATCTTTTTTTTCTCTCTCTCTCTTACTTTCTTATTTTCATCTGTCTCTCGTTTACACTCTTCCATTTCTTATTGTTACTACTCTGCCTGGGTTGGAAATAGAATCCTTATGAATATGGCTGTTTTGGTTTTCGACCTGTACTCGGTAAACCTCGGAATATTCCGGACTGTGCCCATTCATTTATTCATTCATTCATTCGCTGAATTGAATCGCTTTTTCCTACTAGGTTTGCGGAGAGGCTGGACTCTATCTCAGCCGACTCCGGACAAAGGCGTGGTACACCCTCAACAGCTCAACAGGAAACTGGAGTACCCAGAGGAAGCCCATGCAAGCACAGGGAGAACATGCAAACTCCACATAGAGCCCGGGACTCGAACCCAGGACCTTCTTGGTGTGAGGCAGACGTGCTAACCACTACACCACCGCGCCATCCTCTATGAGAATATCATGATGTCAATTGAGACATTAAGACAAGGCGTTGGTCACCAATCCCATTCCTGGAGTTCCACCTTTATCTTCTAGCTGATCAAGAACTTCTTAAGTCAATGAATAAATGGTCAGGTGGGCATTATTAGGGCTCTCCAAGGAGTTAGCTCTCCAGGAACAGGGTTAGTGACCATTAATGTAAGGGATAATGTACAGCAAGTCAGATATTATTGTGAAATGAACCCCAACAGGATATCAGGACCCCAATGCAAAATGGACGCTGTATATTATCCTATTACTACACAGCTACTTACAAAATATAGATTTAAAAATAACAGTCAGTTGTACACCCCCAGTGCACTAACTGGGTTATCAAATGCCAGCCATGTCTCTCACTGTCTATGGTGAGAGGTATGTAAAAGAACCATTGCTGATTTTCGTCAAGAGGAGGCTGCATAGCCGTCAGCGTGTTTCTGCCCTGCGATGGCCTGACGAGCTGTCCAGGGTGTACTCTGCCCTCGCCCAGAGTCGGCTGAGATGGGCGCCAGCTTCCCCGCGACCCTAATTAGGATTAAGCGCTTCAGAAAATGAATAAATGAATGAGTCAGTTGTACAAACAAATATCCTCACTCACTCATTTGTCAAACCGCTTAATCCTACTAGGGTCGTGAGGAGGCTGGAGCCTATCTCAGCCTACACTGTACTACTATGTAAGGCGGGGTACACCCTGAACACCTTGCCAGACCATCGCAGGGCAACACACAAACACAACTATTCACCCTCACACTCACACCTAGGGGCAATCTGGAACAGCCAGTTTGCCTAATGTGCATGTCTTTGGACTGTTGGAGGAAACTTGAGTACCCTGAGGAGACCCACAGCAGCACGTGGAGAACATGCAAACTCCACACAGAAATGGCTCTTGCTGTGAGGTGGATGTTCTAACCACTACGCCACCATGATACCCGAATGTCATAATTGACCAATCAGAAAGGAGTCTTTAAAGAAGCCATTTAAATAGTGGTAAATATTGTATCGTAATTTATTGGAGATGGCATGGAGATATCTTCATATAATTAATATACTATATGTTTATGCACTTTAGAAAACAAGTGAACAGTTTGTTATTCCACATTGTTGTTTATAATGGTTTAAAATGGCACAGACTCCATAAATTCCATCCTTCTTTCTGTCTTTTCAATTTCTAGAATTGTCTGTAAGACACCAGCACATACCACAGTAATGGTACAGCCTTCAAATGAATTTTCTCACATGCTTTAACTCCACTTGTCTTCACGTCCTGCTCGTCTGTTCTGTCTCCCTGTATGTTTTCGCTCTTTTCTGTCCATTTTTTTCATTGTTGTCCTGCAGATTTTCCTCCATCTGACTGCAGATGAAGGGATAAGCACTTCAAAGCTCTGCACCAGCAGTTTAACCCCTAGGCTGAAAGTACAAGTGGACAATGCACTAATTGAGGGAGGTGACTGATCACAGGCTCGGTTCAAAGCAGGATGCTCGTCCTTCCCCCAGACGCAGGCCTACTTAACTTTATTAGCTTTCATGCTCCTGTCCGAGCTGCAATCTCGTGTGCCTTTGAACTCGCTACTATTTCTTCCTTCACTTCTGCTAACACCGTATTTAAATCACCATAGAAGGCAAGGCTTGTTTATTCCCCGGCTTCTTGTACTGAGAAGAATGTTCTCGCTTCCGCAACCAACCAGTCGCACACTTTGTTGTCTAGAAGTAAAAGGTTAAGATTTACTAGCAGGCTTAAATAGGTGTTAAGACTATAATAGGCTGCAATTTGAACTTAAAGGAATGTCAAAAAAATGACATAAGACCCTGAAGACATCCTTCCATTTTCCAATATTGTAACTGAAATAGCGTTCACACCTTCAAAGAAAAGATTATTAGATAATTGTGTTATGCATTATATGCAAATTCCTTAGATTCTTACCAGAAAAAAAGGTATAAAGTGTCATTTATAATTGTAACCCAATTGGAGGAGCCTACAGAATGATAGGCAGGTGGTCATAATGTTATGGCTGATCGCAATAACTGTCTTACATTGTAGTATACACTGCCTGGCCAAAAAAAAAAACTCTAATATTTTCATGTAGTGCATTTAGCCTTGATCACAGCATGTAATCTCAATTCAATTCAATTCAGTTTTATTTGTATAGCGCTTTTTACAATTGACATTGTCACAAAGCAGCTTTATATAGTA
>JBCNYH010000021.1:6143983-6162997 GCA_039654325.1 Tandanus tandanus
TGTGTGTGCGTGTGTGTGTGTGTGTGTGTGTGTGTGTGTGTGTGTGTGTGTGTGTGTGTGTGTGTGTGTATGTGTGTTGGTCCAGCTCTTTTGCCCCAAGGCTGGCAGTTACTTTTGGCAGTTGGTATTAGAGGAGGAAGAGAAGTGAGAGATGAAGCGTATTTGAGGATTCAGGGTCAGGTCAATAGCTTGAGATGAAGAAGAGAAGGAAAAAAAACACACATACATTGTATAGTGTTGTAACACACCTGGTACCCCCTCTTGGTTAATTTTAAGACCATAAAGTAATCCCTCTCTTGTTGTATGCTGAAATAAAACACCTCCAAAAAGTTTTAAATGTGGACTCAGAGGGTGTTGTAGAACGACTTTTACATCTGGTCAATCAGGTGAACTTTTAGTCCTAATTCGATTTCTCAGTTTGTTGTTACTACATGGCGTGTTAAACTGACATATTGAGCAGCTAGCGCTAACTTTAATCTTTCCCTTCTCGTCTGTAGAGGACGCAGCGATTGCCGAGAGAGATGGCTCCGGTGAAGCCGTCTGCGTTTGCAGCAGAGCTGATCGCCCGTCTGGAGAAACTGAAGCGCGAGCAGGACATGCTCAGCTCCCTGGAGGAACGCTTGCAGCAGATACAGGAGGTTCGTAACAAACCTGGATTTGCTTGCATGCGATCAAACAGACAGTTAATTTTGCTAGCAGAGTCAATCCATGCATGATCCTTCATCCAGAAAGCACAGCCGTACCTCATCACACTCAATTATTGCTAGATGAAAAGCCTCTTTTGAGGCAGGACCTCAGGGCAGCCTTTCTCCTAAAAGTGCCTAACCCTTTCAACCTCTTAAACCATGTGACCTCTGATCCTTGAACTCGGGGACCTTTTGGCACCTTATTGGCCTTATGAGTTGTGCCTGTAGTACTGACAAAAAGTGGGCGCTTCATGTGATTTAGAAGATCAGACTTGTTTGACTGTGTCTGAATGACACTGCAATTAAAGGAGGTAAAGGAATACTCAAGTATTTTCTAACTTGTCGATCACCACAGGCAAGCATACTGTCGCATCGCTGTTTAGGGAGAAAGGAATGTAAAACTTGTTTACTCAGGAATCATTTATAGTTCAAGCCTCAGGACTGGAAAACCTTGTCAAGCTAGCAAAGCAATAGTTGCTGGACATTTGCTTTATGAAATGCTCCATTTCAAAAACAATGAAAAAAAAGACCAAACAAATGTTCCATTCATTGAACGTCCAGCAAGAATATCCACTAACTTACTTCCTTGCGCTCTGTGTGTGTATTTAGGAAGAAGAACGGGATGACAGCGAATTACCTGTAGTCGTCCCCCAGCAGCCTCCCACCCCTCTCAACCTCCTCTCATCTGGGTTGTGCGATGAAGACCCTCAAGCCATCCTGGACGAGCACCTCTCCCGCGTCCTTAAGACCCCAGGATGCCAGTCCCCTGGCATACCAGGCTACTCACCTCGCTCTCGTTCCCCAGACCATCACCATCAGCAAGGCTCCACCCCCAATCTCTTACCTAGCATACACTGTTCTGTTCCATCCAAGGCACCCGTGATGGCTCCTCAATCCTCCACCAAGCACATCCATCACCACTACATCCACCATCATCATTCCGCTTCACCTAAAAGCAGGGAGGAATTGGAGGCTGAAGCAGCACACCGAGTGGCGCAGTGTCTGGGCTCATCCGGGTCGGATTACTGCTACCAGAAGTGCCACAACTCAGCTGATCTTCAACAAGGGTGAGTTTTGGAGGTTTCATTCATCGAACTGAACTTTGAGGATCTCTTGGGGATCTCTCGGGTCTGATTTCCTTTTGCTATCGTCTAGGCGGACCAGCACATTGTCTAAGCGTCCCAGTGATATTAGTGATGGAATGAGTGGTTGCAAATCAAATGAAGAGGAATGCAGCACACCTCTGCTCCCCAAAGACGGTATCGTCCGATCTCACAATGTCTGGCAGTGGATCCTGGAAAGTGAGAGACAGAACAGGCACAAAACTCACGGGTGAGTCACATGAGCACCTTTTATAACTGTATACCTCAATTTATTATGCAGTATCTGCCCACCAAGCGAATCAAAAACAAGCAATGAGTCAGAACACTGGTGATAGATGAAACTAAATATTAAGGTAAAGACTTGATAGTGATGTACTGTACATGAGCAAGGCTTGAAATCTCCCACTTGGATACAACACCCAATGAAAAGACAGGGTACATGTACGATAAATCCCAAAGCACTGATTTTGGCCAACAAATGGCAAAAGTAATAAACAAATCTTGCTTACAGTTCTCAAGGCCTAAAGAAGACGCACCCAAGCGACTCGTCCTCCAAGACGCCTTTATGGGGTGGTGGAGGAGTAGGTGGTCATGCCCGAGCACACCATCCAGGTCACCCGTTCGTCCAGGACCCCACTATGCCACCTCTATCCCCACCAAATACCCTCACCCAACTCGAAGAAGCCTGTCGAAGACTAGAAGAAGCCTCCAAGCCCACTAAACAAAGGTACAGATTAATCCATATAGAGTTGGCAGGTCAATTAATTTTGTATCGTGATTCTTTTGTGTGAAGAGTCATGTATCAGCACATTTTTTTTAATTTTTTTTTTATATGTTTAAATTCGAGGTGGTGAAATGTTGCTTTTCCTTTATAGTCCTACAGGTGGCACACTCTAAATTATTATTTGCTAACTTTCTTTTTCATGGCTCAAGATTTTAAAATTGTAATATGAATTCTGGATTTTATAAAATCACAATACAAATCAAATTGCCACCTAGGTATCGTGATATCGTATTGGTTGGTCCCTTAAGATTCCATCCCTACTGTATCTCAAAGATAAAACTCGAGTAGTGTTTTTAGGGATGCAGGGATGGAATTTATTATTGATGGCAAATGCTCAGCTTTTTTAGATCATTATTAAATAAAAATAGTTTTTGGCTATGAGAGTGGCAATTTTCCCATTTTAAAATAAAAAATTTATTTTTCACGCACCCTGAAAATATTTTAGATCGTCTTAGTCAGCAAGGTGTAGAAGTAAAAATATTCCACGGTGGCACGGTGATGTAGTGGTTAACATGTCCACCTCACAGCAAGACGATCCTGGGTTTGAGTCCCGGGGCTCGGCAAGGGCGCTTCTCCCCCGTGCTTGTGTGGGTTTCCTCAGGGTACACCGGTTTCATCCCAGAGTCTAAGAATATGCACATTAGGCTACTTGACTGTTCCAAATTGACCCTAGGTGTGAGTGTGATGGTCTGGCGAGCTGTTCAGGGTGTACCCTGCCTTCGCCCAGTGTTGGCTGAGATAGGCACCAGCCTCCACGTGACCCTAGTAGGATTAAGGGTTTCAGCAAATGAATAATGAATGAAAGTATTGTGAAGTATTTGGTGCATTCCTTACATACTTGCTATTGTATTACAAAGAAATACTATGCAAAATTCAGCCGAACCAACGTAATATCAACCCTTTCTCAAGTCAAAGGGTTCAGAAGTGGGGGAAAAAATGCCCAGATAGTTCCAGTTTTAAAAAAAAATCTAGCTCGGTGTTATTTGAAGCTCTAATGCATAACTCCATCTCTTGAACCCACAGACACTCAGCTTCCAGCCTGCAGAGAGAGAGAGTGCATCCGTCTCTTTTCTCCAACAGCAGCTCGGCTCTCATGAACCCTGCCCTGCAGATGGACGAGTACGTTTATTCTTTCGATTTTTCTTTTTATTTAAGCATGCTGGCCTAAGGGACATGGAATTAACAGGAATGGGGTGTTACTAAAACCACAGGTTTTTTTTAGGTTTAACAATCCTTGAAATAGTTTTGTCACTCGTCTCCATGTTCTGTGGTGATGTTTGATGTCCAGCCACCTGACAGCCAGCGTACACACACACACACACACACACACACACACACACACCCTTTTCTGAGCTTTAATTGGCTGACCTTTAACCAGCCAGCTGTCTCAGGGTGAACCATCGCCATCTGAAGCAGCACTAACAAAGCCCTGGAAGTGAATGAAAAGCTTCACAGCTCTTTTGGGGGCTTGCCCTTTGGCCACCCCAGCAACACATGTTGGTCCAGGCCGGCCCTCTGAGCCTGCCACTGCACCACTGTGCACAGGTTGAGCTGGACCGTCATGTTAGGATTGGGGGGATGGGGAAGAAAGGCAGAATCGAAAGCCTGTCGGGGTCTCTTAGCAAGAGGTCAGATTAGTGAAAAGCGCAGACGCTGACACAAAGGTCCATCATCCATCAAACCCGCGAGGGCCCACGCAGAGCCGTCTCATGCTGCACAACAGCTCCTGCTGCCTTCAGACGCAACCAAATCACATGTTACGCTCGAGAAAAGGCTCCACTCAGCCTTCGCTAGCTTTGCTTTCCTGTCCTGTCCTCATCAAGGACACGCTTTCAGAAAAATAAATCTAACTCACATTATACAGTATATGTATATATATAAAAATTAAAAAAACTAAAGATATCATATACTATTATTTAATATTACTCCATAGTTTTAAGTAAAGCCCATCTGTATTTCTGTATTCCCATCTGTATTAACCCATCTGTATTTCTTCTCCAAAGGTGGAAGGAGCAGCGGCGGCTGAGTGCCGGACACTCCAGCGCCCACTCTGGCTCAGAGCTGGTGGTCACCTACTTCTTCTGCGGCGAGGAGATCCCTTACCGCAGACTCATGAAGACCCACAGCCTCACTCTCGGCCATTTCAAAGAGCAGCTCCGCAAGAAAGGCAACTACAGGTAAATTTGGGGGTTTTTTTCAACTGAGCTAGAGAAAGAGAGAGAGAGAGAAGCCCAGATCCCTCTGTAATTAAGATGAAATGTCTGAGATCAGAAGCACATCCCAGTCAAAAGCATGGGGAGAAGTGGGGTGGAGGGGAAGGTTGTGTTATGCACACGGATCTGGTCACGTCAGCCCCCCGATTCCCACGCTAAGGCATTCTTAATAAGCGTGGCTTTGCAGCCCAAACCCTATTATTTTCTGCCCACTGAGCTGCTGCATTTGACAGCCTTTCAGATTCCTCCCAGGATTACATCAACCATCAACCACAAGCCCTTCACAAACGCACATCTTCAGCATAGGCAGCGCTTTCCAGGACCCAGAGTGCCTTTGAACTTGGACGCTAAACCCGAACAATCTCAAACAGAGGCTTAGGACATGTCTAGACAATGGCTGAAAATGTTTTGCTTGCATGCTTTTGGTTCTAAATGTCCTAAAACAAGTAGTAGATCAGTTAATTGAAAAAAAAAAAAAAAAACGGTATAAAACTCTGAAGACTATATTTCCATTTCAGGTAGTGTAGTGCAACTACATTAGAGCAACGTTATGTTATAATTTTGTGCACTGATGATTAACTTATAGATATTCTCCATATTAAAAAATAATAAAGGGAGTGCACACAATGTCTAATTGCAAAAATAATCATAATAATCATATCAGCAAAATTTTTAGATGATTGTGATACACTATCAGTTCTAAATACATATCATTGTTTATTATATGGCAACGACAGTACACGCAATCTGATTGGTCGACACGTGGGGGATAAATCTCGTTTGAACCGGTCCGCATCACCCCGCAAGTTGGCTGCTAGCTAGCTACACTTTACTGCGCTATCATCTTTAGCAGTTTCCACATGAAGTAAAACAAGCTGAAATCTACCCATCACAAATGCATATGGAATTAGAATTCATATGCTAGATGAGAAGTTTATTGTGGACTGGCAACCCAAGTCATACGGGAAATGAAGCACAAACCTAAACAAGGAAGTTTAGCCAGCTAACAAAGAACAAATTAACAGAACAAGCTTGAAGCAAAGAAAACACCAAAAACATGGACTATACTGAAAACCACAAAACAACAAAAACAACAAAGAAAGCCAAGGTTGATGCTGTGACGGCTGCTTAAAGGCGTAACGCTCCACACATTTGATGATGTGAAGTGAAGGCTTAATCCGCTTTTTGATTACGCCGGCGAATCTCGCCCACTTTGGGAAGTGCAATTCACAGACATTGTGACACGACCAAAGCCACCAGAGACAGTAATGAAGGTTTTTTGTTCAGAAATGGTTAAGTAACTGCGCCTGAAGTTAAATAAAAAAGGCCGTCATTTTAAAATGACATAAAATAAACTGCATATTAACTTCGTTGGCTCGGTCTGTACAGAGAAATCCCAGCCCTTGGGCTGAGAAGTCTGTACGGACCTCGCACATGGCTATTATTAAACAAAATTAAACTAATCCTATTTTTTGGGGGGCTTTGAAACCAAATTTGCTTTATCAAGTGATATGAGACTGAGACAATCCATATTTGCATTCACACTCTGCGGCTATTCCAGTGTGGAAAACGAATACTTTGATTTATTAGTCAAAGATTCTGTCATTCACCAAAGCCATAAAATCTGAATTCTATACTTCATCACGGATTTCATTGATTTGTGTAGCACTGAGAAACCAGCTTGCCAGATAATATTGACACCAGATGTGACAAAAAAAAAGGTCCTTTTTTCCTATCTTTCTTTTCCGTTTGGTTATTTTCCCCTTCTCGGCTCTTACTTGTCTGTTTGGTATGGGAGGGCGTATTTATTCCCTGTAAGAGTTTAGGATATGAGAGCTACCAAGAGGAGGACGGTGTGATGATGTGGAGGATGATGCTTATCTGTGCCAAGGTTACACAGGCTTCAGCGCTTCTCTGAGATATTCCTAATTGAGACGTACATGTGGTGTGTCTTGTAATATAGAATTTAATAGAATCCATCCAGACTGTTACACACCGAGAAAAGCGAGAGAAGTTTATAAAAGGGGGTGGGGTTTACGCAAGTTTACACACATGCTGTTTGTGTGAGTTAGTCAGCGTTCAGCTTTCACCCATAAACCCAAGCAAGCTGTGGAATTCCAAAGCTGCCCCACACATGGTGCGAGTGAGGCATTTTTCCATTACAAAGCCAATCATTAAATCTTCCCCGCTGATCCTTGCTCTCTTTTTCAAGAGACCTCAGATCATTAGGGGGGCTCGGTGTAGAATAGGGCCCCGAATGAACTTTCAGTGCTGTCTTTGTACCAGGGTTATGTGACCTTTGACCTTTAGAATACCCTTAAGGTCAGAGTGAAGCCCCCTGAGTTTACTGTCAAAAGCCCAAGGCTACTCTGCGCCTCGCTTCAACCAGACACAGCCTTTAAAGTCCTGTGGGTTGTTGTTTTTTATGCCATAGTCCATTTCTAGTCATGTTGTATTTATGTTAAAAGGTTCACATGCCCTGGAGATCATGTGTACATCTCTGTATATCTAGTCAGACCCAGGCTTATTGACTTGTAAGCTTTTGCCACACTGACATCAGAAACATTGAAAAAAGCAGTGCTGAAAACAAACGAAAAATATTCACCAGTTTTTGTTGTTGTTGTTGTAGGTACTACTTTAAGAAGGCCAGCGATGAGTTCGAGTGTGGCGCTGTGTTCGAGGAGATCTGGGAGGACGGCACGGTGTTGCCTATGTATGAGGGGAAAATCCTGGGAAAGGTCGAGCGCATGGACTGAGCACATCCAGCCATCCGGATAGGCCGTGACTGTACACCTTTTACCAGTTACCATGCCCTGCAAAACAAAAAACCTTTCACCATCCAAACACACTGCCAGCAGGAACTTCAGAAACACAGCTAGCCGTCCATCAGACACCAAGCGAACAGACTCCTTTGGCACAAATGTGTGCCTTTTTTAAAGCTACCTAGAGTTAATATATTTGGGAAAAAAATTTTCAAAGACCAAGCGGGATGTGATGAAAGTGATTGAAGGAACAATAATAACCAATGAAGATGAGCAGAACTTTTTCTTTCTCTAACCACTCCGCCTTAGGAAACTATTTTGAGCAGTTGCTCGGAAATCAAACCAGTGAAGGTGCAGATGAGTTCACTACGCCGCAGCACGTGGACCGAGCCTACAGTACATCACCTGCTTTATCTATTGAACTCTGAAACGTCTAGACATGCATATATACATCCACGTCTATGTATGTATATATCCATGTGTCCTTGGAAAATGTTTTTATTATCTTTTTTTAAGTATTTATTGAACTATACTATCCCAGTTTTCCTGATTCTCATGTCCGCAGAAAGGACACGCTGCTTGAAACCATTGTTTCAGTTCCTTTTTATTACTAATGCAACACACACACACACACACACATACACACACACACATACACACACACTCCTCCAGCTCCTCTTAAAACATGTTTCTCATCAAAGTTTGCTGCAGCGAAAGCTGCCTGTGCAGTAACTACTTCTTAAGAATTTCAGTTCTAGATACTTCCTGGTTCTCACTGCCTCTAAATATCTAAACGTCAACGATCAGTGTTGTCGCACTCGCTTTCAGCTGCTAAATTACCCATAATTCATCATCCTGCCTCTACTGAACGCTTGAGTGTTAGTCAGGTGAGGCTACCAGGCTTATGATGTGATACAGAAGACGTATCCCGTCAAAGATTACATCACAATCCCGCAATTAAGCGACCTTCGTGATTGAACTTATAGGCATATGACCTTCAGTTATAAAGAGATCTTTTTTGTGGTGCCTTTGTTTGTTGATGTCAAGTATTTTTTAAGGAATCTTAAAGGAAATCGGTCGTTCATTCCTTTGCTGGGCCGATTGATCATACTAGGGTTGCGGGATGGTTGAAGTCTGTCTCAGCCAACTCTGGGTGATGGCTTGGTACACCCTGAATAGCTCACCAATCCACCGCAGAGCCAACACACACAACTATTCACACTCACATCCACACCTAGGGGCAATTTGGAACAGCCAGTTTGCCTAATGTGCATGTCTTTGGACTGTGGGAGGAAACCGGTGTACCCGGAGGAAACCCACGCAAGCACGGGTAGAACATGCAAACTCTACACAAACACCTTCACCGAGCCTTGGACTCAAACCCAGGGGGCACCACGCATGTGCAAAGCGCGATTCCTGCAGGTCGAATAAGACGTGGTTTGATGTGTTCAGCGCTCGTGCAGGGTTAAGGCGACCGATTTTCTTCAAGCGTATTAGAAATTATAATCGTACGCCTGTTTTGCAAGTGCAATCCTTATTTAGGGTTTTAGATTATTTCTATAATTAGAAATCAGAATTGGCCAACAAGTTTCATGCTACATTTACAAACAGCTAGCTACAACGACAACTCTGGAATTGGTAGTGATATCAAGCTGACGATTCCAAAAAAAAAAAGAAAGAAAAAACAATATATATTCATTAAAGCTCCACACTTTCAGAGTGCAAACCGAACAATGTGAATAATAATCTGTAAACATTATATGAAAAGCCTCACATATATATATATATATATATATATATATATATATATATGTATATATATATATACTCATGAGGTTCCCTTAAAATAGGATTACTCATGGCAGGAAGTAAACACCGGATATTTCAAACATGTATACAACTTCATAGGTCACGAACACATCTTACATTTATACCATGTTTTAACAGATGATCTCATAGACCTGTATTCTAAAATGATCCATTGTGAAGGGGGGGACTTGGGAGGGGGTGGGGCTTAGGGGTGTGGCAGTTAAGTGGGATTGGGGGCGGGGGTTCTCAAATTTACTTTATATCAGTGCAGCACCTGTGCCTACATGGACCATACCATGTGCTACCCTGTTTCAGGGTGTGATATTCCCTTGGTTTTTAGAAGGGCTTTATGTTTCGAAACACTTTGTAAGCTTTGAATAATATCATTTACTTCGGGTTTTTTTTGTTTTGTTTGTTTGTTTGTTTACTTCATTCTATCAAATCTGTAAATTATACATTATACAAAGAGTTTTCAGTTAAAGATTTTACTTTGAGCTATAATTATTGTAATTATTAAAAGATGTAGCCTTTATTATTAAAGTTTTATATTTTTCAAATTAAAGAAACACCTGTCGTGGTCTTCATTACCCTTCATTGCCTGTCTGTCAGTCTGTGATTCCATCGTGGTAGCACTACAGCCTCGATCGTTCTGGTTCTCGTTTGGTTACCAGATGTATCTTTGCAGCCTCCAGATACCTATTTAAAATGAACTATATGGGTTAATTATTACAGTAATTATAACACTTTCATTACTATTAATAGTTAAGATTGCATTGTGTGATTCCAAAGACAAGATTGTGCAGTGCATTAGCAGTGTGCACTCACTGCTCCTGTCATGTTTGCATTGGGTTTCATCCAGATGTGCTCCTTCAACAGTGTGCACTCACTATGTGCTCCTTTTGTATATATGTATTTGTATTACTTTCAATAATAAGATTAAGATACACCATCAACCGAAGGTTTTCATGTGGTCACATGGGGTTTTTTTTTTTGACTTCTCAAGACTTTGGCTGTCTCTCAATATGTGTACTTGTGAAACGTCCTCAAGTTAATATTCACGTCTAACCAAATACAGTCCAAATACCCAGATGTGTTCTTTCTCCTTATGTGGACTTAGAACAGTCTAGTATCCCATAATGCATTTCGCACCAACCAGCATAATTGTGTAATTAATGTCCCGATTTTTTCTTTTTCATTCATTAATTTTAGTTGTGTGTCTCCCGTCAATCACAACAGCTGTCGTTCAGAACAATTTCCCGCAACCTTTTTCCTGCAACTGACTTTTTATACAATATGTATGCCACAGATAGAGTACCTGGACAAAACCAAGCACAAGGAGATGCAAATGCAAACTCCACACAGAAATGCTTGAGCCTGCCAACCTCTACGCCACTGTGCCACCCTCCAAAACCAAAATTATTTCATAACTCCATTTAGCATAATCTTTGCTAACAAGCCAGCATCAACTGGTTTCCAGAATGCACATCTCCACCCTATCCTTTCATGAAACAATCACCTCTGTAGATTTCACGGTCTTTAAATCAGGTCCTTTCATCCACACTGTTCCCCATTAGCATATTTAATTGCCAGGTAAAAATCACTTGTTTGCAATCCGTGTAATTATTTGATTGTACAGTATCCGTGAGGAATCGGAAGAAGAGAGCGACAGAGGAAGAAGGATGAAACGAGGGAGTGCTCGAGAACGAGAAGAAAGAGGAGCTCAGCAGCCAAAACAACACATCAAAGCACGAGCCTTGATGCCGATTTCGTATGGCATTAATGGTTCATGAAGGAAAGAGATTGCCTTTAGGAACAGCTCCCTCATAATCCCACCAACAATCTCAGTGCAGCATAAACATTCAAAGAAAATGGAAAGAAAATTGAACCCATCTCTTATAATCCTGTCAACAATCACCAGTGAATCCATAAACATGGGAAACTTCAGCCAAAGAAAGAAAAGTAGAGAAAAACAAAGAGAAAGAGAAAGGGGTGGGAGCTGTGTAGGTTTTCACAGGGATAACTAGAGGGGGTCACACCAGCCGCTACCTCGCCATTATAAACAATTGGTGGCCATTTTGCTGGCCTTGAACTTGACCTACCTTTTCAGAAACTCGTTTCAGCCTTTGGTCCCAAGTTGCTACCCTAAAAATTTTACAGTGAAATTGTGACCAGTTTTTAAGCTAGAGGCGTGCTACGCTATCGCTCACTAACTCATTTACTGAGCCGCTTAACCCTATAAGGGTCGCGGGAAGGCTGGGCAATTTAGTATCCGCCCCCTATTATGAATGTGCTCACAGGCAGCCATGATTGGTTTGTGATCACTGTGAGTGACAGGGAAGTGAGCATATGCCATCCCTCCCTCCCGTGAGAGCTCGGCCAATTAGCTCTCATGGACTCCCGGTCACGGATGGCTGTGGCATCAACCCGGATTCGAACCAGTGATCTTCAGGTTGATAGCCTCCAGGGAGCCATATTCACTCATTCTTTAGCAACTGTTCTAGATTGGTGGCTACTTCAGCCAACATTGGGCGAAGGCGGGGTACACCCTGAACAGCTCGCCAGACCATCACACACACAACCATTCACACTCATTCTTATAACTTAGGGCAATTTGGAACAGCCAATTAGCCCAATTATTATTATAATTATATGGATGTCTTTGGACTGTCAGAGGAAACTGGAGTACCCGGAGGAAACCCATGCAAGCACGGGGAGAACATGCAAACTCCACACAGAGACGTCGAGCCCAGGACTTGAACCCAGGACCTTCTTGCTGTGAGGCGAATGTGCTAGCCGCTACGTCTTTATAATACTATATAAAACTTTTTTTAAAAACTGTTTCTGGGTCAAAAGCAATTCAGAATGATAAATATATATATTTTTTAATAACATGGATGATTCAGCTGAGGCAAGCTTTTACATCATACTTTTAGTTTAAGTTTACAGAAACAATACTTCATATTTACTGCACATGGCTACGGATCAGAGGTTTGAATTTAATGCTGATATAAGAGCTACGGTTACAGAAGCCAAGCACCTATCTTAAATTACCTTCTTGGATGGAGATGACATCAATGCATTTCAATTAAAATTTATTGCTTTGGCAAATTTATGATTCACAACTGAGGCAAGGACTACAGCAGAGCAGGGCAACAGCTAAAGCTTTTGTTCAAGGGCTTCTTCTGACCGTCCTGGGAGAAGAACTCAGAACTTTATGGCCAATAGCACGGAACCTCAGATACCAATGGCTCACTGGAGAAGTGCTAGAGCCAGAAACACTTCATATAAAATGTTGTAAGCGCTGGTGTGGTGTGTTGGAAATAGTAGAAGCACTGCGAGTGTCAAAAAGTTATAACTGCTAACCAAAATATATTCTCTCTCACTCGTGTGAATCATACTGCAAGTATAATTACACTCACTCACTCACGCATTTGCCGAACCACTTCATCCTATTAGGGTCGCGGAGAGGCTGGAGCCTATCTTAGCCGACATTGGGTGAAGGCGGGGCACACCCCGAAAAGCTCGCCAGACCATCACCACAACCATTCTCACTCACACTCACACTTAGGGGCAATTTGGAACAGCCAGTTAACCTAATGTACGTGTTCTTGTCCTGTGGGAGGAGGAAACCCACACAAGCACAGGAAGAACATGCAAACTCCATACAGAAACGCCATCACGAGCCCATTACACAAACCCAGGACATTCTTGCTGTGTGAACCACTACACCACTGTGCCGCCTGTATACAAACATATATTTTTTGAAAAAAAATCCTTATTAATCACATACACACACCTGATGGGAACTGTGTGGCTATAATAAGCATGATACTTCTATCTATTCTACATAAGAAGTCTTTGGTTCATCCATTCATTCATTAATTTTCTAAGCCGCTTAATCCTAATTAGGGTCGCGAGGAGGCTGGTGCCCATCTCTGCCGACTCTGGGCAAGGGCGGGGTACACCCTGAGCAGGCCTTCGCAGGGCCAACACACATACAACCATTCATGCTCACTCTCACACCTAGGGATGATTTGGAACAGCCAGTTAGCCTACTGTGCATGTTTTTGGATGGTCTTTGGTTACCGAATCTAATTTTTACTTTCTTCTGTATTCCATTTAAAAACTATCTTCAAAGCAATTGTTTCCTCTGTCTTCCCAGGCCAAAATTAGAGTGGGTGTGCATTCTTCCATGATTATTTTCAAAAAAATGCCCCCTTTAACACACACCCCACCCCACCCACCCCCCATCCCCGAGCAGACTTGCGCACTCCCATCCCTGGCCGGATTTGGTCACTTTTTGCCTTAACCACCGTAAACAACAAGAACAATTTATCTGGCAGGAGACATGTTTACTGAAGTGGAGCCACAGCCATTTTTAGTCGCCTCTTTTCGTTGGTTACCACGGCATTCTCTGATCTCTGTATTATTGGATGTTCCCCTGTGGTTGCTGTGGGTTCTGCGTTCTTCCCCATTGTTCTCAAAGCAGCAAGGATTCAGAGAATTCCATCTTGGGCTTGTAGATTCGATAACAGGATTTTTATGGTGTAGAAAGTCCCACATTCCAGTCGGACCCGCAACACAGAGCGCTTTGTCACGAGATCGATGTGTTTGGCCTGGGCTGACATATACTTTCGCGTTCAATGCCCCACTTAGGGACGGTTTTGGGCACTACAAACTACAGAGGTCTTCGAAAGGCAATAATGCCGTTGTAAGACCACACAAACTCGGTGACTTCGGTGCTGGTCAGAGCTAGTTTGTGGTGCTGCTTCAGCAACTTCTGTCCAGGCTTTTAAACTGCAAAGTGAACTTATACACTTTTTTTTTGTTTGACTTGCTTTTTTGCGTGTCCTCTTGTGCACCCCGTGATATGCGATGCACAATTTAGTTCTCCCCTGAGCCAAGTATAACTTTCCATAACACAAAAGCAGTTGCGTATTTTTCAAATTCCTATCTTTGATGTGGTCAGGATGAGGACTTCTTCTAAAAACCGAACCTTTCTGGATCACAGGCTGGGCGTTGGATCATTTGTGAGACATGTCCCCTGATAGATGAATCACCAGGCTCACAGTCAGTGCTGAATTATCGTTGCAGTTAACGTCTTTACCCAGGAGTTAATGAATGATCTATTTAGGCTCTTTTAAATGTTTCCTTTCGGAGAAAAAGCTTTAACATGTTTGGTGTGTCTCGTGTTGGGTGGCACCGTTTTGTGCATGCTTATTCCACCACAGAGTGGCTTCCCCAAGCAGCCATTGGGTCTGTGGTCTTACCGCTCCTGGTCTGGCGTTCGGCCATACACCACTCCTCAGCGCATACGCATACATTCTCTTTCAGACCACAGGTTGCTTGGGTAACCTCCAAAACTTGCCCTTTTGAACCTTGTCTTATTTATCCAAGCTGTATATTATCTAAGAATGCTACTATTTCCCTAATGATGTTTAATGGCAGGTGGGATGGAGGCTGGTCCTTCATGTAAGCCCCTAAAGCTTTTACGAGCAACAGTAAGTAAACTTCTGAGGTCACTGGTAAATGCTAAGACTATCTAAGGGCCTTTACTTGCACCATGGACCACACAAGTGCTCGTGGCTTTAAGCTCGAATTTAGCAAGTAACAAGGGTGACTAGCCTTAAAAAAATAAATAAATAAATAAAAAGCTGCCATAAGCCCACCAATTTATGTGTTTAGTTCTGCTTGTGTATGCTGCTTTTTTAATTATAGTAGAAACTAGCATAGAAAGCATAATTTTGAGGCCTTGGTAAGGCTTGATGCCTTCTTCATGACTTAGTACTTTAAAAACCCAATTGTATAAAAGTCTTTGGTCATGAGTTGAGATCAGCGATATTAAAAACATCCTTACTGTCTTTTTATTAGTAGTATATACTACACGGTAACGGCAAGGTCTGATTGAGAAACAAACCAATAAAATCTTATTTTAGTTTGGGGGGGTTTCTTTTTGTTTTGTTTTGTTTTTTGAATTTATGTGCAGTATATACCAAAACTTTAAATGAATATAAAACTCACTGTTACATCTTGTGGTTTTCTTATGTTTCCATCATGGGTGTTAGCAGGTGAAAGTCATCTTGCCTGAAAATATATTTGGTGATGCCTGAAGCCCCGGCTGAGAAACAGGTGGATGAGCCAACGTACTCAGCAAGGCAGTGCCTTGGGGCATAGGCCCAAGGTGCACTGAGCGCAGGGAGGGTCTTATGTAGCCTTTCCCTAACAGATCCTGATGGTATTGCACTTTATGAGACTTCCAGCTAAGCTTAATTTTCCAACTCGGGTGGTTGCCGCTTGATAAGTACGTACACATACGTTGTCAGTGTGAGAACTTTCTCTTGATTATTTATTTATTTTTATTATTTTTTCTCAGTTATTTGCTTACCTGACCTGCTTCTGTCATTGTTAAAATATGCAAAGATGATCTATAAAAAGCTTGGCTTAGTTTGCTTTTCTTTATGTTGCTGTGCAGTATATACTAAATCTTTGAGTTTAAAAAGACACCATTTATGTTCTGTGAGGGGGGGCCCAAGTGACCTGCCTCTGTCATGGTTAAAATGTGCATAAATTGTCTGTAAAAATCTTGGTGTAGTTTGCTTTTCTTTATGTTTCTGTGTAGTATATACTAAATATTTACATGAATTTAAAAAGACATACCTACATAGTGCTTATGTTCTGCTTAAAACGTGTGGAGCTTAACTGACCTGCCTCTGTCATAGTTAAAATATATATACATTTTTTTAAATTGAAATTAAATAAAAATAAGATTTTTATGTTTCTGTGTAGTATACACTAAAACAATTATGCGCCTCAAGCTTGGGGAATGTTGCTGAATTTTCATTCGCCTTCGCCTTCATTAGGGTCACGGGGAGCCCATCCTATTCACACCCAAAAGCAATTTTGAAATACCACAGGAGAAAACCATAGTAGCCAGAGGAAACCCACAGAAGCATGGGAGGAACATGCAAACTCCAAACAGAAACGCCCTCGCCAAGTCCAGGGCTCAAAACCAAGACCATCTTCCAGTGAAGCGAAAGTGCTAACCACAACGCCACCCAGCAAATAACTGTTAATTATGCAACCAGAATGTTTCTGGTTGTCTTGACCCTCGTTTCTTTATTTTTATTTTTTATATTATTATCTTTAGCGGATTGTTATCCTATAGTCCGTCATAGAGAACACAATCAGGTACAGAATTTGAATAGGATTTTATTGGAATCATAGACAGCATGGTGGTGCAGTGGTTAGCAGGTTTGCCTCACAGCAAGAAGGTCCTGGGTTTGACTCCCAAAATCGGGGTGTAGAGTTCACGACTAAATCTAATCAATGCTATAACAATTTCTCTTAAGTATGGTGCTCCTTGGAGCTCGGCTACAAAAAACTTTGGGTTTGCAACTTGACAGTCCTCAGTGGGGCGTAGTGGTTTGCAAGTCCTCACAGCAAGGTGGTTGTGGGTTTGAGTCCCAGGCTCAGCAAGGGCGTTTCTGTGTGGAGTTTGCGTATTCTGCCCGTACTTGCATGGGTTTACTCCGGGCACTCGGGTTTCCTCCCACAGTCCAAAAACATATTGGCTGAATGGCTGTTCCAAATTGCCCCTAGTTGTGAGTGTGAATGGTTGTATGTGTGTTGTCCTGCAATGGCCTGGTGAGATGTTCAGGGTGTACCCTGCCTGCGCCCAAAGTCGGCTACGAAGGGCACCAGCCTCCCCACGACCCTAATTAGGATCAAGTGGCTGGAGAATGAATGAATGGAGTCATCTTATTTATACAGTGTTGCAAAAATAATAATCATAGAAACCACTATAATGCAGTGTGAATGTAACAGAAATCTCAGCAGTACTATTTTCTATTGCATGGTTAATGATCACACACTTGCTTCAGAAGACATTGATTAGCCCAGCACGTAAACAGGGTCGTATAATAGCAGATACAAGATACACTAACTTCGAACACCAAATGTGTCTTGGCTGAACGACCACATTTGGTAACCAACCCAGTTCCTGGGAACATTTTTGCTAATCTTCTAATCTAACACATCTAATTCAAACCACCAGCTAATAATCAGCAACTTTGCAAACTTTGTGCTGGTTAAGGGTTTTTTTTAGAAAAAAACAAAAAAAAAACATCTGAACGTGTATGAAATACTCCGACATGGAACTGAGGCTTCATAAATGCATAGTTTCAGTGATTTTACTGTGCTCTTTGCCTGATCTTGCAAGCCGACAGAAAGCTAAGCCTGTGTGATAGAAGCCCAAGGTACGTTTAGATAGAAAGAGCTAAACATCACTAGCTGATGTTTAGAGCTTGTAATTAAATTAGAATCACTTTAAACTGACATTAAATGACGGATAATCACGCAGCTGAGACGGTACATTGAGAAAAACATTTAAACAAAGACTTAGAGAGGCCTTTTGTTTATAGTCTCCAAAATCTCCCTTGAGCACCTGGGTGTGAGAGCATTTATGGGTTCCCAGGACTGACTCCAAACACACATGGACCGAAAGCACATCCTTACTTTACCACTTTTTTGTTTTTTTTTGTTTTTTTAATTTACCACACCTGTTTGAAATTGGGCTTCACCAGAAAAAAAAATCCAGCTGTAATCCATTTCGTCCAACACCCACCAGTGATAAACGAATTCGAAAGCCCAATGATTCAGCTAATGAATAATATATCTCACTTGCGCTAAGTGCATTTTAATGGTGAGAAAGCTTGCACGGCGTACAAACCCTTTTGTGGAAGAGACGTGATGTGTTGGTGTTTCAGTAAATAGAGGTGAAATGGAACAGTCATAGCCGGAGGGAGAGGAACAGTTAGCCACCAGAAAGCAGCCGTATGACAGTTAAATAGGCGAATAATTCCAGACTGGAGTGGCCTCCTCCGTTTCAACTGCTGTGAAACATTGTTATCTGATCAGTCAATCAGGCGGTTGCAGTGCAGTGCATAAAATCATGCAGATAGAGGTCACGACCTTCAGTTAATGTTCACATCAAGCATCAGAATAGTAGAAATGCAATTTCAGAAGTTGGGTTTTCATTATCCTGCTTAATACGCATATGAGTAATGGAAATATGTGAATTTCATCCATCTATCCATCCCCTCATTTACTGAGCAGCTTAATCCTACAAGGGTTGCTCAGCCGACTCTGGGCGAAGGTGGGATACACCCTGAACAGCTTGCCAGTCCATCACAGGGCAACACACACAACCATTCACACTCACACCTAGGGGCAATTTGGAACAGTCAGTTAGCCTAATGTGCATGTTTAACGACTGTAAAAGGAAACTGGAGTACCCAGAGGAAACCCATGCAAGTATTGGGAGAACATGCAAACTCCACACAGAAAAGCACTTGTCGAGTCCAGGACTTGAACTCATGAGCTTCTTGCTGTAAGGTGGATGTGCTGACCATTACGCCACCATGCCGCCCAATTTACAATTTAAATTTGCATTTATTCACTCATATATCACTCACTCACTCATTTTCTGGACCACTTAATCCTATTAGGGTCAGTGTCCAGGGACACCGGACACTATCTCAGCCAACACTGGGCAAAGGCAGAGTACACCCAGAACAGCTCACCAGACCATCGCAGGGCGAACACACACACACACACACACACACACACACACACACACACACACACACACACACACAC
>JBCNYH010000021.1:6163455-6175830 GCA_039654325.1 Tandanus tandanus
AGTGGAATGGCCGAAATAAAATAATCTTACACTCACTTCAGTGAATAAACTCCTCATACAATAGTCACATAAATCATTCAGTAATTAAATAGTGCAGTAAATCATACAGTTGCTCTTCTATAGGTATAATCATTAACAATTTGAGTATTTGTTCATTAGAGATGACTTCATTGGACAGTTCTCCATTTCAGGATTACAAGTGTCTTTAAATAAAGGAAATATTATCACTCGTTTCAGATTACAATTTCTGTATTTCTGTATTCATATTCATAATCATGTTGATGCTGTTAATGATCAATAATTAATTCGAGTACGTGATCTGGAAGTCCAGCAATTTGCATAAGATTTATGGAGGATTAAATATATGACATTATGACATTTCAGACCGGCAGGCCATAGGCCTTCCTGAGTTCCTGGGTCCAAAACACACAGCGCCCCCAAAGGCACCTGATACCCCTGAATTTTTCCTCCACGCTACTCAGAGGAAACCTAGGTAAGCACAGTAAGAACATGCAAAATCCACACAGAAACGTCTGTATCGAGCCCGGGACTTTAACCTCAGACCATCTTGCTGTGAGATGGACGTGCTAACCACTACACCACCGTGCCACCCCATTGTATTTATTTACAAAAATACATTTAATTTTATATATATATATATATATATATGTATATTGTTTGGTTGTTTCATGTGACAGGATCAGAAAAAAAGAAGGAAAACTCTAGTTTTTACTTTCATATTTCATTACACCACATGTGACTCTTTGGTTCTTTATGAGGAAAATGGAAACGTATGCTAAGCTCTTACAGAGACAACAAAACATTAAGAGAGAAGAAGAGAGAGAGAGAAGGAGAGAGAGAGGAGAGAGAGAAGGAGAGAGAGAGAGGAGAGAGAGAGAGAGAGAGAGAGAGAGAGAGAGAGAGAGAGAAGGGCATATGGTCCTGGTTTGGTGGTATGATTAGAGGCAGGCTTGCATGTTTTCTCTGACAAACAGGAAATAAACACTCATAACAGAGTATGTCTGTTCCAGCGCACATGTTCAATAGATCTGTGTGTGTGTGTGTGTGTGTGTGTGTGTGTGTGTGTGTGTGTGTGTGTGTGTGTGTATAAATATATCTCCTATACGTCCTACAAAATTCAAATTATGAGGTCACATACAAGAATGCAAAATAGTTCCATAGCTAGTTATCTAGCAGATGCATTTACCCAAAGTCAAATCCAAGCATCCCTGAGTGAAGAAGTTAAACATAATCAGTACAAGTCACTTCTTTTCTGCCTAATAAAAAAATATTGATTCTCACACATCATTCACTCATTTAATCCCACTATGGTTGCGGGGAGGCTGGAGCGTATCTCAGCTGACACTGGGCGCAGGTGGGGTGCACCCTGAACAGTTCGCCAGACCATCGCAGGGTAACACACACAAAATCATTCACACTCACACCTAGGGTCATGTGGAACAGTCGGTTAGCCTAACGTGCACGTCTTTGGACGGTAGGAGAAAACTGGAGTACCTGGAGGAAACCCACACAGGCACGGGTAGAACATGCAAACTCCACACAGAAAAACCCTCGCCGAGCCTGGGAATTGATCCCAGGACCTTCTTGCTGTCAGGCGGACATGCTAACCACTACACCACCGTGCCATGCTAAATATTGATTCTAGTTATAAAATATAATTGTGTATCAGCTTCAGCAAGGCCAGCCGGCTCTGTGTGTCTGGGTAATTAGTTTGCTTTGGTCTATCAGTAGCTATCTAGCCAGGTTTTCTAGCAGGCCTGCTAATGTTTGGTGAGCTATTTTGTAGTATGATATAAACCAGTTGGTCCACATTCAGTGTTAGCATGTCTTGCAAGCCAGAATCTGTTGGCAAACACACAAGATTAGCTCATTTACTACACACCATGAAGTGGTTTACATAAACCTCAACAGTGACTATATCTCGCTCCAAACACTCATTTTGTCGCTGGAAGTTTTTCCCAATGAAAACCAGCACACAGTAGACAGGAAAGTTCCAGAATACAATGCAGCTACAGCAGAGACTCACCTAAGCTAGGCCTTAATCAGCAATATGGCAAGCATAATGGCACTAATGGGTGAATTAGGATGAAAGTTGAAGCTTTGGGAGCTAATCTGTTTCAGCAGAGTGTACAGATGAGAAGGTGGGAACAATTAAAAGCACTGATTCATCACTCCCTGTTCAGGTAGGTATGACGTGTGGAAAGCCAATGTGGCTACGATCTCCAACATTCTGAAGCTGGTCTCCAAAAACAAGGCGTACAAAAAATATTGTTCCACATGCAGAGGATCTTAAAGGGGCGATATGATGCTTTTTCCACTTTTTTTGACCCATAAGCACATAAATAAGTTTGCCTTTTTAGCTGTTTGAGCTAGCCATAAACACAAGGATGTTACTGATGTATTCTTTATTCATTTTCTAAGCCGCTTAATCCTAATTACGGTCGCAATCTGTAAAACCACTGACCAATCACTGCCTCGTGGTCCACCAAGAAATATCCAATCAAATGCTCCCATGTCTCCCTGCTCTATCATAATCCTCTCGTTCATGAACTAGTGATGGGAAGTCCGATTCTATTAACTAACTCGATTCGTTCGGTTCATTCTACTGTAGCGAATCGATTCATATCAATTCATTTGATTCACCAAAAATGAAAAAATTAAACAACAACCCTGCTACCAGGCTCAGACCCACATTACCAGGTTGCAAGACATACTATTAACTCACTGAGCTATTTATTCTGCCCTATGAAGAGGTATCATACTGAATTGTCAAACATTCAATATTTATTTTCCATTTTTATATCTAAGAATGATCTAGTTTGCAAATTACAAAGCTTAATAAAGATTTTCTGCTAGAATATAAAGGTTCACTGAGTGATTCAGAGAGTTAGTGATTCAGCGAGTTAGTGGTTCACTGAGTGATTCAGTGAGTTAGTGATTCAGCAAGTTAGTGAATCACTGAGTGATTCAGCGAGTTAGTGATTCAGCAAGTTAGCGAATCACTGACTGATTCAGCGAGTTAGTGGTTCACTGAGTGATTCAGCGAGTTAGCGGGTCGAGAAATATTCAGCGAGTTAGCGATTCGCTGAATGATACAGCGACTCGGGCCGAATCTGTCGCTCAATGATTCAGCAGTTCACTACGAGATACAATCAGAGATCTTGCCGTAGAGACTGCCTGCTGCACAGTGCATCACAGAGTACTTCCACCGCCACCAGCTTTGAAACTTAATGAGTGATCCTGAAACTACTTTATGGTGTAATAGACATTAATTTTAGCAAAGCACTGGTGAATCGATTTAGTTGCGTTTGCGAATGGATTCAACTTGTTCACTTAAATAAATTGATTCTTTTAAACGATTCGTTCACGAATCGCCCATCACTATCATGAACCTGCAGTCAGAGCATGTGTGGAGGGGGTGTGGCCTTGGAAGGACTTCCAAGGGCAGAGGAGGGTTTAGCCAGACCCCTGAAGAGATGCCACTTTCAAATGTTGCTAGCTTTCCAGATTACCAGCCCCAGCTTTAGGGGTGAACCTTGTTAAAGTGTTCATCTGTCCTGTTATAGAGTGTTTCCTCACCTACACTGCTGTAGATGTGATCCCTCAGTGGGGTCCCCACCACAGGCATTGTGGCATGGTGATGCTGTAGGGATGAAAGAGGCGATGAGGTCACAGAAAGAAAGAAAGGTTTGAGTTGTCACCAAAGGCAGTTTATTTGCCCTGTTTCAAATGTGAGCTGACATAGAGGAGGTTGAGGTATTTTCTTTCTATCCCTCTCTCTCGCTCATTCTCTTTCTCTCTCTCTTTATGCCCCCTATGATGCCGAGGCCCCTGAGCCATGTATTTGAAATTCAGTGGGAACGCATTCTTAGTTGTGGAGACCTGAAATGGGAGTTTGGTGGGTGTCTGCGGGAAGCACTTTCAGAAGTGTTCAGGCTTGCCTCCTGTATCTTGTGCTATGAGAAGCTTACTTTTGTTTGATGAGTCAATACACGGATTAACAATCGGCTGCCAGAATTTAAAAAAATAAGAAAGAAACAACAAATAAAGGTATATAGGGACTCTGTAATTGTATGTTTAAAATAGGTAACATACATGCTTTATACACATAACTGCATGTCACTCACCCAGTCATTTGCCGAACCACTTAATCCTATTAGGATCACGGGGAGGCTGGAGCCTATCTCAGCCAACACTGGGCGAAGGAAGGGTACACCCTAAACAGCTCGCCAAACCACTGCACAACCATTCACACTCACACCTAGGGGCAATTAGCAGTCAATTAGCCTAATTTGCATTTCTTTGGACTGTAGGAGGAAACCGGTATACACCAAGGAGACGCAAGCACAGGGAGAACATGAAAACTACACACATAAACATCAAAACCTGGGACTTGATCGCAGGACCTTCTTGCTGTGAGATGGACATGCTAATCACTAGCCACCTTGCCGCACATGGTTAAATTAACTGATCGAAAATGGGTCCATGTCTGTGTTCCCCAGTACCTATGTTCCCCAGTCCTATGCTCCCCAGTACCTATGTTCCTCAGGAACCGTAACCCTAACACTAACCCTAACCCTAATCCTAACCCTAATATTCCATAAATTGTTACTTTGATGAGTATGTTTGATTTTGTTTCATCATACTTCTTTTACAATATGGATACAATCATTGTAGCTTACTTCTATAAAGTACACAATACAATGAAAGATCCATTAATTTAATAAGGACCGGAGAACGTAGGTACAGGGGAACATAGGGCCTGGGAAAGATAGGGACTGGGGAACATGGGGCTGATCCCACAGAAAATAAAGATGCTAACTATATAGTCAGATAGACCCATTTAGAACAGGATACAGTTGTCAAATCCCTGAGAATTCCCTCCAGCCTTTATAAATGCCTTTATTAATAAATGAGCTAATTATCAAATTAGCGCACCACCAAGTTTACAAGCAATTAAAACATGGGATTGTCCCGTATGTTGTAAGTCTTATTTCCATGGTGGTATCACTAACAGATGTGTGATTAGCTGGATTGTCTCATCTCTTTTTTTTAACTGTTTATAGAGTCTTGAAGTCCACAGAGAATAGAGTTTTTCCTCTAAACAGGTTTTGTTTGACAGCTGCCAGTATTACAAGCAAACTTTACAGTACATGCTCTGATTTAACAAATACAGCTTTCCATATGAGGTGTACTTACCAAGTTTACAAGCTATTTATGGTAAATACTTCCATAGACAATGTTGTTGCTGTTGTATCATGTAACTAGTTCACCAGCATGTTTAAATCCCACTGCGAATCATCCCACTTTTTACAGGCTCACTCGCTCACTTTTTTTGCCACACAGCTTAATCCTATTAGGGTCACGGGGAGGCTGGAGCCTATCTCAACCGACAGTGAGTGAAGGAAGGGTATACCCTGAACAGCTCAACAGTCCATCACAGGGCAACACATACACAAACCTACAACCATCTTGCTGTGAGGTGGACGTGCTAACCACTACACCACTCTGAATATTGTCAAGTAGCATTTTTTTATTATACCCAAACTTTTTTGTAGCAAAGCACCATACTTAAGAGATATTGGTATAGCGTCAGTCTGATTTTTTGTGTTGCAAACATTATGTCCATGCATCCCTACGTGTATACGTGGGAACTCTGTGGTGATATTTCTCATGCCGGTATATAACTGTGGTAATGGGAATGAATGTCTGAGTGATATTGACGACTTCTACCCTATCTACCCCTCCAAACTGTTACTCGTTTCAAGCCATAAAAGACAATACACTTTTTAATAAAATAAAACACACTTTTTGAACAGTTTAAAGAGAATTCTATGTGCCGTATATTTCTTAGCTGGCAAAATAAACTATTACTGCCATGCAATGCATTACTAATTTGAATAGAAAGGCTTTTAACCCAATCACACTGAGGAAGCGCATGATGTTTCTGTATAACGTGCTTACGGAAGTGAACCTATCCAGCGGAATGGCATCTCGCTACTCTGTGATGATACTGGGTTTTCATTAAAGAAACCGTATCTCAATAGCGAAACACTTTCAGACAATATTAAAACTTTGTGGAGGGGCGGCCATAACATGATGGTTACATGACATTACGTCATTGATGGCGTCATCAAAATGAATTCTCATTGAAACCTTGCATCAGGAGAAGTTCATTTTGTAGGAGCTCCGCTTTTAAGCAGTGCCTAAATCTTTATATAACATTTTTTTTATTTGTACAGGGTACTGTAGTCTTTTAGGTGACCTTTTATAATGTGAAAAAGGTTTTATCTTTTATTAATAAAGACTTTAAAAATTGGTGATGTACCTTTAAAAAAAACAAAAAAAAACAAAGATGGCTGCCTCCAGACCATTGGTTATGAATTGTATACTGTATAAAGAGAATGATAGTACCAGGTCCAGGCCAGTTCAGACCTGTTGAGTAAAAGTCATGGGAAAAAGTATTAATAATTACTCACTAGTGTGAAACTGGAGGCCATCTTTAATATGTGTCCATAAGAAAAACTTAAGCTGCATGGGAAAACCATTATCAAGTCATGTTTCTCATTATACTGGAAGGCATTAAAAGTTTATAGATATTAAGAGCCCACATCATCGTAACATTATTAAGTTTCAGTATGGGAATAACTACAGCATGACCTATTTCCAGGAGCAAAACAAGCAGTAAAACGAAAGAGATGAACATATAAGGCTCTCGCAGTTGCCACAAGTAGAGACGTTTCTTTGATGTGCAGTGTATCAAAGGATTACCAATTTAGAACTGTTTGAACTCCGTCGTATCTTCTGTTCTCCTTCAGCGTGCTTTGTGAAACAAGCAAAGCATGAATTTCAGAAAGCGCTTGCTTTCTTCACAGACGCCAAGGCTGTATGTGATGTAGCATGCCACGTCTTTCAGAAATGATTCATCTTCCTTTCTGAACAAGCGTCGTCTTTTCATTAGCCTCGGCATCGAGCTTTGGCGTCGGTCCAAACAGAAAGGGGAAGAACAATGCAGGACAAAAGGCCAAACTAGCCTTCCCTTTTAAAAATGTTGAAATTAGCGTCTCAGATGGCTAAAGAAAATCAAAGGACTTTAAAAAAAAAGGCTTGAAATGTCAAGACGGGTGTAAAAAAGAAAAAAATTGCAGGAGATAAGAGATCAGAAGGCGACTTTGGTGCCACTTCAAAGGGTTGGCTTTGAGAAACTAGGTTAGGGGCGACCTGATACACCGGAGTGGTGTGTTTTTAGCTAGCAAGCTTGAGAATTAGCAACACGCAAGGAGGTTAGTTCAGACGAAAGGTTACTCAAGGTAATAGGTCAGCACCGAGCGCACTTTTTTGGGCCGTCTCGACATCTGACAAGGCGTTTCTCTCTCTTGATACGGTCAAACGATGGCCGGCTTTGAAGTGAACGCTAGCCGTTAGAGCTGTGGGAGCTTCTTCTCTTTATTGGGGCCTGTCAGAGGCATGCTGCGCACCACAGCTAGCTTTAACTCATTAAAACCTAACACACAGCACACACTGACGGAGCATACAGAGAGGGAAAGTGCTGAGAGACAGATCTGTCATCTTTTCTAGAAACTGGTCAGGATTTAATATACCTGGATGACTGCATGTGGGACACTTTTTTCATGCAGTCACGAGCCAAAACTTTCCACCTGTCTTTTTCCTAACATCAGACATTTTCTAAGGTTTATGATTTCTACAAATCTATTAAATTTCTGTACATTTATTGATGAATCTGTTAACAAGCAGCTGATAAATCAAGCTTGATGATAATGCTATTCATCATATCTATATATGGGCGGCCGGTTGGCGTAGTGGTCAGCATGTCCGCCTTACAGCAACAAAGTCCTGGGTTTGATTCCCGCGCTCAGCCGTTTCTGTGTGGAGTTTGCATGCTTTCCCTGTGCTTGCATGGGTTTCCTCCGGGTACTCCGGTTTCATCCCACAGTCCAAAGACATGCACATTAGGCTAACTTGCTGTTCCAGATTGCCCCTAGGTGTGAATGTGAGTGAGAATGGTTATGTGTGTTGGTCCTGCAGTGGTCTGGCGAGCTGTTCATGGTGTACCCCGTCATGCCCATGACCCTAACAGGATTAATCGGTTCAGCAAATGAGTGAGTCAGTGAGTATATAAGGGCGGCACTGTGACATAGTTGTTAGCATGTCCACCTCATAGCAAGAAGGTTCTGTGTTCGAGTCTCGGGCTTGGCGAGGGCGTTTCTGTGTGGAGTTTGCATGTTCTCTCTGTGCTTGCGTGGGTTTTCTCTAGATACGCCAGTTTCCTCCCACAGTCCAAAGACATGCACATTAGGCTAATTGGCTGTTCCAGATTGACCCTAGGTGTGAGTGTGAATGATTGTGTGTGTGTGTTGCCATGTCTAATATTTATATACATGTCATGTCATATAAGTTAATTTAAGAAATAGACATACTTGGTTGAGGGGATCTGCACATTTTATTTTACACCTATAAAGCTCCCTGGCTACAAAATAAATAAATTACTAAGTTAATTTCAGATTAATATCCTGAACTATTAATGCGGAGGCGGTATGAATAAGCCCTCAAAATGGAAATGTGATAGCTGGTTTTGTTTCCATGGCCTTCAGAAGGTCAGTGACAACAGCATTATTCGAATTATTCATCCTTGCATTTGCTGAACTGCTTAATTCTCTATTAGGTCATGGGGAGGCTGGGTATAGGCAGTGCACACACTGAACAGCTCACCAGACCATTGCAGGGCAAAACACACACAACCATTCACACTCACACTCACACCTGGGGGCAATTTGGAACAGCCAATTAGCCTAATGTGCATGTCTTTGGACAGTGGGAGGAAACCAGAGTACCCAGAGGAAAACCCACGCGAGCCCGGGACTCCAACCCAGGACCTTCTTGCTGTGAGGTGGATGTGCTAATCACTACGCCGCTGTGCTGCCCATGAGAATTATGAGGAGAGTAATTATTAAATTATAAATGATAAATGATAAAATATGTGATCAGCACAATGATAGAGCAGGTAGAGTCCCTGGTTTGAGCCTGAGCTGGGATTATTCTCTGTGTGGAGTATTATACAGTATGTTTTAATTATTTATATATCGGTTTCGTCTAATCTGTAGGTGGATTGGTTCTCCTAAACTGCTCCTTGGTGTGAACGAGTGTGTAGGAAAGTGCGCATGGTGTCTCATTCATGGGGTTTACATTTATGGCATTTGGCAGATGAACTTATCTAGAGCGACTTACAGAAGTGCTTTGAACTCTGTATCAATAAATACATCCTGATACTGGTTCACTAGGTCACAGACTATGATTATCAGTCAGAAAAAAAAACTTTCAGGGAAGTAACATAGTAAGAAACACAAACAGAAAACATTGTTTAGTTAAAGTGCTAATTTAAGTTCATCAGGAAGAAGTAGGTTTTTAAATGCTGTTTGAAGGCCATCAGTGTTTCAGCAGTTTGGACATATATGGGGAGTTAATTTTACCACCAGAACTGAGAACATTATTGATGCCTTGTAGCCGGAGATATGGTGGGATTGGTCAATGATCAGAGGGAGTGTGGTGTAGTGCAGGGTGTAATAAGTGCTTTAAGGTAGGTGGGTGCTCACCGCTTTATGAACTGTGAATTAAATGTATGCCATCACCTCTAAACAGGTTTTTGGTGTTTTTGATGCCTCACAAATAGCTAATGATCTCAAAAACCTCAGAAAAAGAAATATATATTCCACATTTTTCGAAGTTTTGCTTCAGTCACTCGTAGATACAATACTGAACCATGTGTAATAGCTCCGCCTGTACTTTTTGTAAGGCAGATCTGTAGTCAAGACCTCCATGGTTTGGTCCAATATAAGTCACAGACTAGTACTAGATGAAACCCATCCGACTAGTGGCATGGGTTTAAGTCAATGACAAGGCCAAGTACAAAGAGGTTTGAGTCCAAGTCAAGACTTAGTCTAAAGAGGTTTGAGTCTAAGTCAAGACTGAGTCCAAAAAGGTTTGAGACCAAGTCAAGACCGAGTCCAAAAAGTTTTGAGTCCATGTCAAGACTGAGTCCAAAAGGTTTTGAGGCCAAGTCAATACCGAGTCCAAAAAGGTTTGAGTCCAAGTCAAGACCGAGTCCAAAAAGGTTTGAGTCCAAGTCAAGACTGAGTCCAAAAAGGTTTGAGTCCAAGTCAAGACCGAGTCCAAAATGTTTTGAGGCCAAGTCAAGACCGAGTCAAAAAGGTTTAAGTTCACATCAAGACTGAGCCCAAAAAGTTTTGAGACCAAGTCAAGACCGAGTCCAAAGTGTTTTGAGTCCAAGTCAAGACAGAGTCCAAGAAGTTTTGAGACCAATTCAAGACCGAGTCCAAAGAGGTTTGAATCCAAGTCAAGACTGAGTCCAAATGAGAGAGACAGAGTCAAGACTGAATAATCAAGCCAAAACCTCTTCAAGAAAACTTAATTTTGGACAAGCTCACTTTATCTGCACTTTTGTTTTGAAGAAGTTTGTTACTCTAGGAAAAAAAAACAACATATCAATTCTAGTTTATCTCGACTGAGTCCACCTGATATTAATATATATATAAAAGTCAGCTTGCCTCAGTGAGAACATTATTGATGCATTGTAGCCTGAGATATGGTGGGATTGGTTGAGGATCAGAGGGAGTGTGGTGCAGTGCAGGGTGTAATAAGTGCTTTAAGGTAGGTGGGTGCTCACCGCTTCATGAACTGTGAATTAAACGTATGTGCAACCAATGGCCAAACCATAGAAAAGTACGAGCGTAAATATCACCAAGTCCAAGACAAATTTTTGACTCATTTTCTTTAATAAGACAAAACATAGAGAAAAGAAGGAAAATGCACAAATGCATTCATATGAGTACATATGAGAAATGGAACTTTTATTTCTGTGGAAAATGGGGTTTCACCTCAGGGCAGTATGGTGGTGTAGTGGTTAGCATGTCCGCCTTACAGCAAGAAGGTCCTGGGTTCGATTGCCGTGCTTGGGCATTTCTGTTCAGGCATTTGTATGTTCTCCCCGTGCTAGTGTAGGGTTTCCTCCAGGTACTCCAGTTTCCTCCCACAATCCATCGACATGCACATTAGGCTAACTGGCTGTTCCAAATTGCCCCTAGGTGTGAGTGTGAATGGTTGTCTATGTTGACTTTTGATGGACTGGCGAGCTGTTCAGGGTGTACCCCACCTTAACCTAGTGTTGGCTGAGATAGGCACCAGCCTCCCCTCGCCCCTAATAGGATTAAGTGGTTTGGCAAGTGAGTGCGTGAGTGAGTGAGTTTCAGTTCAGTCCAGCAAGATTTGTCTTTATAATATTTCGGGAAGTTTTGTCACAGTTTTGCCTGATCTGCGTCGCTTTCGTCTCTGGATCACGGCTGCAAAAACTCAAGACCTTGTTTCAGAGCGAGTTGTGTGCCAAGGTCTTTGAGATAGAAGAAAGCAAGATTTGGGAGACAAACACAAACGCAAAATGTTTGTTCAGCCTCTTTAATGAGGTCATACTGAAGGAAAAGCTACAAAGACTACACGGCCAATTATTTCATTCTATCTCTTTCTTTTTCTCGCTATTGCTTTGCTTTTTTTCTTTTTATTCTAATCTCCAATCTCCCATTGTTCCACAGCGACTCAAAGGACCACGACATCAAAACAGACGACTATCAATCTATCAAATGCACACCACGCTTCCCTTGTACTGACGTGCATAAGAGAGAAAGGAAAAGAGAGGAAGAACGAGCAAGGCTGAGGAACGAAGGAGAAAAAGGAAGAGAAAGTTAGACGCCATGCCCCAGTCATATAACAGTGCCTTTGGTTTTGAACTTTTTAAAACATCAAATAAGTCCTATGTAGTAAGCCACAAAGACACGTGAGACCCCAAATGCTTTGTTTTTATCCGTCCTCCACTGATAACCTTTATTAATCTCGAAATTTGGAGTCGCAACCCTTTCTTTGAAGCTCCGGCTGTTGCTTTCCTGTTGTTTTTTGTTGTTGTTGTTGTTTTTTGTGCAGAATGCAGGTTGCGGTTGAGAGATAAAACACTTCTGAGCAATATTAAGACTTGAAAGTCCCTTGGCTATTCACTGACGCACATTTGATGTTGTTCTTTGCTCCTCGGGCAAATTAGCATATCGTTTTCAAAAGGCATCTGGTGAACACAATACACAAGCGTGGCACATTTGCTAAAAGTCGCCATTGATGTGATACTCTGTGGAAGAGACGTAGAAATGGTGATATGTAGATTGCTTATAAAGAATGGAGTGTCTTTTTCTTTTTTTGAAGTGGGGGGGGGGTGGATTTTGTGTGTGTGTGTGGGGGGGGGGGGGGGGTCTTTCCCTCCAACAGTTGCCACTTCTTTTC
>JBCNYH010000021.1:6263838-6276402 GCA_039654325.1 Tandanus tandanus
TCACTGCTTAGGCTGCTGCCCCCGCAACCCGACCCCGGAAGAAGCGGAAGAAGATGAATGAATGAATGAATGAATGATGAGTGATAAATGAACCCAACTCTGGATGGAAATAAATGTTGTGAAGTTGCTCAAGTTTGTGGAAACAATGCCATGGTGAATGCATGCTGTAATCAAGGCTAAATGTTGAACCGAATATTAGTGTGTGACTTTTGTTTTGTCAGGGCCGTGTATTTTGTAATTGTACATCCTGTGGGAAGAAAGGTTTCATGTTTGTGTCTGTAGTCTTCTGACAAAACCAAATGCGAAAGTAATACAATAAAATATAGGTTATGTTTAAATGGATTTGTCAGAGCAGTGACACTTTTTAGGGTTAAAGCGAGTAAGAGTTCCTATTCCTAACCACAAGCTTTATAACAATCCATCATAAAGGTCATAACTCATTCATTCGCTGAATCGCGTAATCCATCTTGGGTCGTGGGGAGGCTGGGGCCTATCTCAGCTGATTCTGGGTGAAGGCGGGATACACTCCGGACAGCTCACCAACCCATCACGGCCAACACTCACACAACCATTCACACTCTCACCTAGGGGCAAGTTCGGTGTAATGTGCATGTGTTTGGACTGTTGGCGGAAACCGGAGTACCCGGAGGAAACCCACGCAAGCACTGGAGAACATGCAAACTCCACACCGAAACACCCTCACCAAGCTCGGGACTCAAAGCCACGACCTTGCTGTGAGGCAGACGTGCTAACCACTACACCACCATGCCGCCCTGGTGTCATATCATACTATGTTTAGTATACATAGAACACAAAACATGTGTCCTCTAGCAGCATTACTTACCAGGTATAAGTCTGCCAATTGTGTCATGTCTAAGTAGTATCTTATCTTTTATATAGCATTTTATAAGCATCTTTCCAGAGGAGAAAACATTTGTGTTGAATTTTGTTGCTTTGTGTCCTGCAGGGTTGGATGAATGAGATTCACAACTACAACCCAGAAACATACCATGCAACACTGACACACTCCGTGTTTGTGCGCCTGGAAGGCTCCACTTTGAGGCTTTCCAAACCCAACAAGAACATCTCCCGGCGAGCCAGTTACAATGAACCCAAACCAGACATCACATACATCAGCCAGAAAATCTACGATCTTACAGACAGCAGGGTGTGTCGGTGTGGAAGGAAGATTTACCTTCCCATCTGTTAAATATGTTAATAATCTTTCATCTGAAGAAATATAAATAATTTTGATTGACGGCACATGATTGCTCCTGTTACATTTATCATCTATGAGTTCAACTATCATGGGGTTTTGTTTAAGAAAAAAACCCCCCACAACATTCCAGCAAGCGGACACCACCCCAGGTCATCATGCTTGTCTAATTATAACCTGTCCTTTCCTTCTATTCAGGTGTCCTTGGTGCCCCAGAATCTCGCCAGGAAGCGGGTGTGGAACAAGAAGTACCCAATACGCATCGAGCTGGCCAAGCAGGACGACTTCATGTCCAAAGCAGAAGCAGACCGAACCTCAGAAGAGAAGGAGAATCAGGAAATTGCAGGCTCACAGGAAGGAGGAAGGGTAGGTTCAGACCGTGAACCACCCACCATCTACTTGTTTGGAAGGACAGGAAGGGAAAAAGAGGAGTGGTTCCGGAGAATACATCTAGCCTCGCAACTCAAATCTGAAGCAGCTAAGAAGGCAGCGAGCCTGCCGACTAGCAGGAGTGGTGAGTGTGTGAGCTGCTTCCTGTCGGTCAGTGCTAATAATAATGTTAATATAGATGTATTTGGTGAGCTGCATAAGTCTAGGATGTGCACAGATTGAAATCCATTCTCTGTGTCAGTAGTGGTCACCTTGGATATTTTTTGGCATCCAATCACAATGGGTGCATAGGACCCTATTGTTTTTTTTAATTGTTTAATATTTTCTCAACTCTTTGGTCATTTTATTGCTTAGCATGCTGAAAAAACTTATGAAACTTAAACATCAGAAACAGTCGCCATTGTGTTCTTGCAAAAACTGGACCCTGGAGTGTAATAGTGTCCCTTTTGCCAGTTTCTTATTCATGGCCTTCCAGTTTCACCAACATGCACCAAATCTGATGGGTCTCTTTAACACAGAAAACCCCTGTACAGTTACATTCATTGACTCCCAATAGGAAGTCGGCCAAATTGGATTTGGTCCTTCTTGGCCACTACCGAACTCTTTTTAAAAAAATATTTTTGATCTTCTGAGAGATTCATTGTATCCAAACCAAATTTGAACTCCAGTATCTTTAAATTGTGTTACCAATACGAGGTGATATAACGACAGGTCGCTCAGTGCAAAAGTGAAATGTGATATAATTGTACTATAGATGGTGCATTGATGGCATCTATCTCATTCTGTCTGGCTCTCTTGAATACTGAAAATACATATTGAAGTGTGTCTACTGCCATGTTGCTTAGTTTGCCAGACCATTTAGAAAGCTCCCACTCTTAACCCTTAGAACCCACCTGGCCTGTTTTCCAGCCTGTCTGTATTGCGTATATACCCCGCAGGCCAGTAAACCATATTATGTTTTTAAATAGATGTCGTTTTCAGCCATTCAGAACACATTTTACGTCCACTCGTGGCTTTTGAATGATTCGGGGGCTCCTTCCATCTTGCATCAGCACCTTTCGAGCGGTCGGGCGATTTTCATCAGGATTTTTGCCAATTAAAAGTCGTCATCGTGTCAGTGCTGCACAGACACCGCACATGATCCTTTCAGATTCAGAAAGTGAACTAATAACAGCAATTACGACAATGTAGGTGACTTTGAAAGTGAGGACAGCAGTGCATCTGTAATATATTGAGTGCATTAAACAACAATAACACTGACAAAATTGATACAAGCAACGAAACATAACAGGATATTGTATATAAAATTATAAATTTGTGAGCAGCCGTGGCCTAATAGTTAGAGAAGTAGGCTTGGGACCTAAAGGTCGCTGGTCCGATTCCCAAGCAGCAGGAAAAATGTGTGTGGCAGGGGGAATAAGCTGCACCTCCCCCTCCTCCACATTAATGATTGAAAGGCACCTTACCCCCAACTGCTCTCCGGGCGCCGCAATGTGTGGCAGCCCACTGCTCCGTGTGTGTGTGTGCTCCCTGTGTACGTGTGTGTGTGCTCACTTTGGATGGGTTAAAGGTAGAGGCAAGAGTTTCCCATGCGGGATTAATACAGCATTTAAAAAAAAAAAAAGGTAAGTCGCTGGATAAGGGTGTCTGCCAAATGCCTTAAATGTAAATGTAAAACAGGTATCAGCAATCTACTACTTTCATCTGAGCATTATTTTTCTCCTTGCACTTTGTAAAAGTAAAACAACTTTTTGAACGTAAATTGAAACTAGGTGTAGATTGGAACTGCATTTATAAATGAGGCTTTGAATAAATGTCAGACCATAGTCATATAATTTGTTTTGTCACATAAATTGTTGTCATGTTGCTGTCACTTGCTTGTTGCTTGCTGAAATCACAGCTATATTTAAAAAAATAAATAAATTGGTCACCTTGTGGCTTTTGTTTTGCTTGCTAGTGTGAACGTTGCAGGCTTTCAAGAGCTGATATGATTTTATTAATTAGTGTGCGTGTATGTGCTTGTCTGTCTAGCTCCTGCACTGTCCCACAGCCGCAGCAGTAGCCGAGGCAGTCTGGATGAGCTTGCGTCCTCCCAGGCAGCTAAGAAAGAATCGAGTGTAAGTGCCAGACCGAAGTCTCTGCTGGAATACGGTGTCTACATGGCCAAATACACCGGCTCTTCTAAAGCAGCCAGTGCCAACACCAGTCCTGGAGAGAGCCCACACAGTAGCCCCGGGGTGGGCAAAAAGGTATCTCTCATGGAAAAGAATTGAGATGACTTTTTCACAAATAAATCTAGTCTAATTATAATTTTACCCTAATTATATATAGATAATTTTATTTTATTTAAAATAGTGGCAAAAATAAACTATGTTGCAGATTAATTTGTTTTAACACGACCCTTTTTTAGATCATGATGGATATCGTTGTTTTGTTTTTGTTTTTTTTGCACCTTACAAAAAAATGAAGGTCACACGATGGTAAGAGGTCACATGAGTGTGTTGGAGTCTGTGCATGAATGTGAGCTCCTGTGTGTTTCCGCTTATCTGGACCTTTCCTTCAAACCCAATATGACCCTGATTAAAGTGATCGTACACTTTCCAGACACATTTATTGATTCTGCTCTCTGCCTGCGAATCAGTTGCCAAGCAGCCCAGTACAAGAAAAAGAGGAGGTGTCTGTGAGCTGGCTGAATGCTATGATTGGCCGGATTGCGTGGGACTTCTTCAGGGAGCAGCACTGGTCTGAATGGGTGTCCAGGAAGATCCAGATGAAGCTCAGTAAAATCAGGGTATGTGTGATGAGATGATTATTCATGTAAAGATGATACAGTACTGCTTTAAATTGCGTTAAAGTCCCTGACATGCTACATTATATGGACAAAATTAACGGACACCTGATCATCACCCATATGTTGCTTCTTCTAGTTTGTTGGTTCTAGCATGATCACAAATCCCCACGGACACAAAATCCAAAATCTAGTGAACAGAGAAATTGGTTATTAACAGCAAAGAGGAACAAAATCTGAAGTCCAACGATAAAATACATATGAGTGTTATGGTCAAGTGTCCATAAACTTTTGTCCATATAGTGTAAGTGCATCCAGACTGGCCAAATGTATTCACCTCTAGTTTGTAAGAAATCTCTTCAGTTCTTGTTACTAATCTCATATACTGTTTGCCTGTGGTTGATTTATGGATTTCTTGATAACGTGTAGCTAGAACAGTGTCAGTTTTCACACAAATATCTGGGACGCAATAGACATAACAGTTTAATATTGACTGGAACAAAGGACAGAAAATAAATGACGCTATGCCTGGTACAGGTCCTTATAATGTCTTTTATAGAGGCAGTGAAATTGAAATACGTGGTGAAATTATCTGAAATTTGTTTGAGGAAGTGATAAAGTATACTATCAAAAGTGAGAATTTATACTAGTAGGAAAGAAGAACAGAGAAAACGTTCATTGTTTCAGGTCCCACAGGGTCTCCTTTAGACTTCAGCGTCAAGAGTCTTTATTCACTTTTAGCCTCATTTTGTGCTTGCTTGAGTTCGACTCTGGGTCAAATGAGAGAGATAATAAGGCCACGTTCTCAATTTCAGGGGAAGATAAGGGAAAGAAATTGTATTTTAAAGGTGCAGTGGGAGATCTAGAAACTTTTATTAAACTTTTATAAAGGTGGAAATGATACATCAAAACAGTACATTATTGTTTTTGTTCCTAGTCATTGATGGTTGTCCCGCATCCGTGCCGGAGGTGATGCTGATTGGTTGTTATGTATCGCTGACTTGCATGATGATGGGCAGCGATAATAAAAAAAATAAAATAAAAAACATAATATCTATTTGTAATCAAAGTGAAACTCAAAAATAAAGGCTCATACACCACTGCTCAGACTCGCACAGAATAAAAAACACACAATCTAACTTGGTTAAGCAGACAAACGTTCGCAAAGCAAAACAACAAATGTGAACATGAACGCGTTAAACATGGGTAATTAAACTAATATGACAGGTTATAAAAATAAATATGGAAATCAGTGATTGAAAGGTGGTGAGAAGAAAACTGTGTTAATCTTTCCTGCTTTCGTTTCTGAATGTTTTCGGTAAACACAGGAGATTTCTTGATTGATTGATTGATTGATTGATTTATTTCCTCCTGGGCTGAAGTTGATCCAGCCCTTAAAGGAGCCAAGCTACTCTTATAACACCAGTCTTGGATATCTCACAATAGAGATATCGATCGGGAGCACCGCTGTTAGGTATAATCTATATGGGCTATTCCACAGTATTTGGTCCATGGGTCATGAAAAAAAAAATCCACTATTAACAAAAATTAGGGTTAGTAATGATAATAGAGATATCACTTTATCTTATTCTGTATTCTTTCAACATTATATCAATATTGATTGGTGATGCGCGTCGAGTCAGTAACAATTTTTTAAAAACATATAGACGTTGCTATGGTGATGTTTTCTGTGTGGTGACAGTAAATGCATTAATACATTGAAAGCATTTAATGCAGCCTTGTCCCCGTCACAACAGCCACTTATTATTTTATTTCTTCTAATAAACGCTCACCAGGTTGTGTTTGATTCCTCCGTTGTCCACATGTTGCACTTGTCTGTGTGCTTCAAATGAATGATCTTTATTTTTCCTTGTTGTTCTTCATCAGCTGCCGTACTTCATGAATGAGCTGACTCTGACTGAGCTCGACATGGGCGTGGGCACTCCCAGAATCCTTAGGGCCTCGCAGCCCTCAGTGGATCATCAAGGTGAGACAAGGATTTATATGTAAACGTAAATACTTTACAGAGCAAGATTTCTGAGGTTGTTTGTGGATTAGTTTGCTAGAATTAGTGTATAAATGTCATAATAATACATAGAACGTATTTAGAGTGTGTGTAGGGTGGTGGAGTGTTAAACGTAAAAAGTCCTGGACTCTTATTAGCCCTGATTACAGCACGTAATCACCATGGCATTGTTTCGACAAATTTAATCAACATCACAACATTTATTTCCATCTAGTGTTGGGTTCAATTTTCAATGACGTCTTGAACTGGTGAGGGAAAAACTGAACCACTCCATAAAGTCTTCTCCGGCACATCCCGAAAACTTTCAATAGGGTTACGGTCAGGACACTGGGGGGCCAATACATATGTGTAAATGATTCCTCATGCTCCCTGAACTCTTTTGATATGAGCACAAATTTTATATCCGTGAAATCAGGGAAGAAAAAGTCCATTGATGTGATAACCTGCTCATTCAGCTCATCAGCTGACTTCATTTTGTTGCCACATTATTGTTGCTGAGCCTCGACATGACCAACCGGAGCAAAAGGCAACACAAAGTATTGGAGTGTAGGATTAAAAAAATTATTTTTTTGCTTTGCAGTGTGTACATATACAAATATTTTTGGCTGAAAGGAATATCTGTGTCTGAAGTTTTCCATTATTAATGGTGGATAATAATTAAGGCTGACGCTTCTGAACATTTTGCTCAATCATTTTTTCAGCGTTTATGAACAAAATCAAACTTCCTCAATTACCACAATGCTTCAAGTGGTTCCTAAATGATTGTGGTGTGATCGTGTGTGGGTGTGTGTGTGTGTGTGACACTACAACCATAACCTTGTCAGCTGGTCATCTGATTTTTATTTTTTTTTTGTGATATCATGTGATGACAGTCACTCATGTTTTCATACTGAAATCAGGTCCAGTAATGACTTGGATATTCTTTCGCTTTGAAGAGTGTAAGATGCAGCCCAGTGATTTCAACATGCTCACTCACGCCGCCCACAGACACACACACACACACACACACACACACTGGATTCCATTATGAAGCAGCTGGAGGTTATATTAGGATTGCTTGGCCATTGTTCAGAAGTGTGGCCATCTTCACGTGACCCGTCTCTGTAATTGTGAAAGCCAGTGTATCCCAGTATGACTGCTGTGATACTTTTAACCCTATAGTGACGAGGGGGTGACAGTACAATAACAATGGCAGATATCCACTTGTATTTAAAGCCCAGGGCTTCAAATATACAGCTCATGCACCAGTACTGGCATGATAATATATTTATTTTAAAGAGCTTGTTATTCCACTAGAGCATTAAACCCATCGCCTGGACTCAGTATAATGTGGCCTGTCCCAGCAGTCAGCTAATTGTCCTTTTGTACAATTAATGCATATTGACCACACATCGCTGTTTTAAACACGTGCTTCTCTACATAAGAACTACGCTGAGTGTTTTCCTGTTTCGACTGCGTGTTGGACCTTCGACCGACTCACAAGCTGTTCGGGTGTATCCTGCCTTCACCCAGAGTTGGCTGAGATAGGCTTCGGCCTTCCCGCGTCCTTAGCGAATGAATGAATGGTTTTAATGTAAAAAGTAGGGGATGTATTATTATTCCATACTCCATACTCTTCCTTGAATGTCATGAGGGTTCTGAAGTACACTTGTGATTTTTTTTTAGACGATGAGAGACACGAAAGTTTGAGATTTGGTTTAGTTTTCATTATTTTCAACTTTACTTAATATAACTCAGCTGACACACACACACACAACCATTCACACTCACACCTGGGGCAGTTTGGAACAGCCAATTAGCCTAATGTGCATGCCTTTGGACTGATGGGAGGAAACCGGAGTACCTGGAGGAAACCCATGCAAGCACAGGGAGAACATGGAGACTCCACACAGAAACGCCTGAGCCCGTGACTCGAACCCGGGGTCGTCCTTGCTGTGAGATAGACATGCTAACCGCTACACCACCATGCCCCCCGGCGACAGACACCCACTTTAAGAAATTTGATGATTGGTAGACGTTTTACAACGGCTGTCTGTCAGTACGTGTTTCAGACGTTTCCTCTTTGGGAAGGCCGATGAGATTCTGGGTGAGCTTCATGAAAGTAACTTTATGACAAAATCATTTTCATATTATTTTATACTGGCAACTGTTCAAACAAGACAGGCAATAAAACATGGATTAATTATTTATTATTTGTTTATTTTAATGTTCATGGCTGTGTGAGGTGTTTTTTTGTTTGTTTGTTTGTTTTTTTTGGCTATGGAGAACCCGGGAGTTCTCTTGTGAGGAATTTTTGCCAGTTGGAACTGTAGACGCAGTTCGAGACACCCTGTACGTTCTGTCTCATCTTTCCCACACTGCCCTCTACTGACCTGCTAATGCTGTACAAACAGGGATGATGTAAATGGTGACCTAGTGGAGCTCAAATATCTCTCTGTCTCGCTCTCCGGCACGCGCGTACACACACACACACACACACACACACACACACACACACACACACACACTTCCTGCTTGTAAGGACCCACCTCTGTTTACCAGGAGTATCATAAATCCACATCGTGCTGTTTCCTCCTTCATGAAGCTTTTTTAAAGAATAATTCTGATTGAGTCTCAGTGATCAATTATTATTAAACTACATTTAAACAATCTCTCTCTCTCTCTCTCTCTCTCTCTGTCTCTCTCTCATGCTTTTTCTCACATCTTTCTTATGCGCTTTCTCTCGTCTTGTTCTTTCTCTCTCTCTCATGCTTCTTCTCTTATCTTTCTCATGTGCTTTCTCTCTCATGCTTTTTCTCTTATCTTTCTTTCTCATGCGCTTTCTTTCTCATGCACTTTCTCTCTCTCTCATGCATTTTTCTCTTATCTTTCTCATGCGCTTTCTCTCTCTCATGCTTTTTCTCTTATCTTTCTCATGTGCTTTCTCTCTCTCTCATGCTTTTTCTCTTATCTTTCTCATGTGCTTTCTCTCTCTCTCATGCTTTTTCTCTTATCTTTCTTTCTCATGCGCTTTCTTTCTCATGCACTTTCTCTCTCTCTCTCATGCATTTTTCTCTTATCTTTCTCATGCGCTTTCTCTCTCTCTCATGCTTTTTCTCTTATCTTTCTTTCTCATGCGCTTTCTCTCGTCTTGTCCTCTTTCTTACTCTCTCGCACTCTTGTGCTCTCTTTTTCCCTTTTTCTTCCCTCACTTGTTCTCTCCACCTCCCCTTGCTCGCTCTCTCTCTCACACACACACACACACACACTCTCAGGTCTGTGGTTTGATGTGGAAGTCTCCTACAAGGGTTCATTCCTCATGACTCTGGAGACGAAGATGAACCTGTCACGACTGGGGAAGGAAGGAGAGGCGGTCGGCGAGTTTGGAAAAGAGGGGTAAGACCAGCACGCTTCGTAATATCAGATTCAAGCTCATTTATATCGCTCTCTGGGTAACAGACCCAAATAAATAAATCATTTTCATCTTTTTACACACCTGACTGAGGTGCAATTCAAGCTGTCGAGAGCTGGGGTGTTAATGAGGTATAATCTACGTCTCCAGGAGTCTGGCATCTGTTGTTTTTGTAGGTGGTTTGCATCACTTAAAATATTTAATAAGGTTATAAAGGGTAGGTTGGGTTTAAAGAACTGATATGATGTCTGCTTAAGTTTCTACACAGTCCTGATAACAAATCTGTGGAAAACCCATCCTGTGGTCTGGTGTGGGGTTGTTTTTATTTATTTTTTTGTTAAAGGAAAATAAACGCAGGGTTTAGCGCACACTCGAGGAAACATCACTGTTTCAGCTTCCCAAATCAGAAAAACACATATTTTAGAAATTCTATTTAACCCTCTATACAATCAATAGAGTATCAATATCATGGATCCCCACAAGGCTGTCATGTTTAGCACTTCATGCTAGTTGTGTCATGTCATCAGGGCAAAGTATCTCTGTTATTAAATTCAGCTGATAGCTAATAGATGGAGGTTGTGGGTACGAATACTTGTTAAACCCCCACCATGCTCAGATCCCTGGGCAAGGTCTTAGCCACAAATGTTCCGTCGTCTACCCAGCAGTATAAATGGATGCCATTAAAAATACTTGGGAGGTAACTGCAGTGGACTAGCGTCCCATCCAGGAGAGGTCGAACTCCTAGTTGCTTCACGCTACGGAAACTGGGATAAACTCCGTCTGTGATGAGTGTAAAAGCCCAACAGCAATAACTCCATTACTATCTCAGCTTAGAACCTGGGAATCGGCCCACATGTTGCACATACCCACCACAAACGATTCGATTAGATACGGCCTTTTGGTTGGAAATCTGTGAAGAGCAGTATCCTTCAGATGGTCAATAGCTGTGTACTGATGATGGAGGAAGGACACGAATGGCACCTTCCACATATATTCACAATGGGTCCCCTGAAAATGGTGGGCCCAATTGACACCAGTGCAGTATTTCTTTTGATGTTTGGATTGGCTGAAATATATGCGAGGTTTCTTGATGCTGGTCGCCGTGAGATCACGGTAACCCCCAGTTATCTTGAGGATGTGGGTGGCAGAGATCAATGTAAGATAAATGGGGAAAATATGCAGGTTCTGGTTTGAGAAGCCAAAATATTGTTATTTCCTTCAGTGGTTTTTTTTTTTCTTCTTTTTCTTTAATGTCTTTATTAGTCCATGGGTTCATTGTGATAGTACTGACAGCCAATCAGAGACTCTTGTGAGTGACAGAAGGAATTTTTGGTAATCTAATAATGGAGTGGTTTCATTGGGGATAATTATACTTTACATCTGTCACTGTTTAATAACTAGTGTACTGCTTTTTTCCTCTGCTCTCTCTCTCTCTCTCTCTCTCTCTCGGTGAGTAACATTACATCTCTTCTGAGAACTGATTTAGCATGTAATTGTTCATCAGGGGGAACAGAAGCACTAGATTTAGCCTTTCACAGCCCAAAACTCAAATTGTGCAAAGTCTCAGCTTTTGAGGCATTTCCAAGTAAGAGTTTCAGGATTGCTTTAAACAAAAGGGACCCTGAAGCTTCTTGTATACGTATCGTTTTATACCGAAATAAAAAAAAATTTCAATTTAGGCCAAAGTGATATGTGTCAGAACTGGCATCTGTGAATAATAAAAGGTTTTATTTACTCACTCATTTGCCAAACTGCTTAATCCTATTAGGCTTGCGAGGTGGGTGGAGCCTATCTCAGCCAACACTGGGCGAAGGTGAAGTGCACCCTGAACAGCTCACCTGGCCATTACAAGGCCAACACACACACACACAACCATTTACACTCACACCTAGGGACAATTTGGATCAGCCAGTTAGCCTACTGTGCATGTCTTTGTACTGTGGGAGGAAACTGGAGTACTCGTATGAAACCCACACAAGCACAAGGAGACCATGGCAAACTCCACACTCCACGAGCCTGGGACTCGAACCCAGGACCTTCTTGGAGTGAGGCAGGCATGCTAATCACTACACCACTTTGTTTTATTTATCAGACACTGATATCATCGCCGTGCGGTTGAAACACTGTTATCTGTGTAGGATTTTACTCCCCGAACCTGCCATTCGGGACTTTTTTTAGCGAATCGGCTCATCTTTACTTGGAAAATTGTGATCCATATTTGTTTCACGTTCCTGGAAACTGAGACTCTGCCTAAAAATTAGACCTCCATCCATGTTGCACTTTTATTTAATTTTTTTAAATCTTATTTCATTGTGTGTGGGTGTTTTAGTGTTTCTGCTCCTCTTCATCTGCACCGTGACCATTTATTTCTGTTTCCTTCTCCCTCCTTTCCCCTCTGCACCTAGTGACAGTTTAGAGCTTACCCATAATCCTCAGTTCTTTTCAGTTCAACGGGAATAATACACCATGCAAATTCAGAGCTTTGCTTAGTTGAACAATGATCTCTTTTATTTCCTTGAGTCTTAAATTAGTCTCCTGTCGTGTCTGGGTGGAAGAATAAGCTTTGCACCTATGCACCAGATTTATTTGACTGAAACTTCAAGTTTCTGTGTGGAGTGTGCATGTTCTCCCTGTGTTTGCATGAGTTTCGTACGGGTACTTCGGTTTCCTCCTACAATCCAAAGACATGCACATTAGGCTAATTGGCTGTTCCAAATTGCCCCTAGGTGTGTGTGTGTGTGTGTGTGTGTGTG
>JBCNYH010000021.1:6279335-6290754 GCA_039654325.1 Tandanus tandanus
AGGATGTATTTTTGGCGATATCACATTTTCGTCCAGGTACGCCATTTTCAACTTACTTTGGCTCTTACTCAAAACACCACCTTGCAACTTAATCCGTATTATGCTGGAGCAATATCTTTCTTTCGCTTCCACTGTTTGAGTAGAACAGCTTCTAGGGGTTTATGTTTAGTAGTTTAGTAGTAATCTTTAAGCTATGAACTTGTCTCTAGTCCTATTGCAGACATGACCAGGGTTTAAAAGCTACCGCTGGGTTAAATTCTTGTCCCAGCCTTTCTTTTAATCTGATTTATTGTAGCTTCTCATTGCAGCCCTCTAGAGGCATGCTCACCGAATTTCATACTACAAAAAAAGAGAGCACCCCATCACATACAAGCCTCTCTACAATGTTCTTCATATCCTCTTAATACCCACAGCCTTCATATATAAGCTGAAACTTGTATTCTCTTGTATGTTCATTCATGTGTGTGTTTAGTGGGATTGTTGTTTATGCATGCTTTATGTATTTGAGCACACTAAAGGTCACGCCTTCATTCACAGTTAAAGGTTTCTTGGTTTAGTCGTGGTTGACGTAACCCTGGCCAGTCTACTTGTTTGTTATGTTCACCGGAGCTGAGACAGTGAAAATGTGAACTGGACTGTGTTCTGTAATAAGGATATAATTTATGAAACCTAATCGTGTGTGTGTGTGTGTGTGTGTGTGTGTGTGTGTGGTTTTCTCAGCCACAGGCCACGTACATACTGCCTGGGTGATAGCGATGAAGAGTCGTCCAGCGCCGGGTCCTCTGATGAAGATGATGGGACGGAGAACGTTGCAGATAAAAACCTGCCAGCCGGTGCAGAGGGGTGAGTGGATTCTCTCCTCAGTGAACACGTCGTCAGTGATGATGCTAATCATTAAGAGTAAATTTTATTGTCCGTTCCTTTAGCCAATCAAATTCCTTCTTTCCAGATACACTGGAGTCCACAGGCCGAGCAAGATCATGAGATTTGTGGACAAGATAACCAAGAACAAATACTTCCAGAAGGCTACAGAGACGGAGTTCATTAAGAAGAAGATCGAGGAAGTGTCAAACACGCCACTTCTGCTCACTGTGGAGCTTCAGGAGTGTAAGGGAACGCTGGCTGTCAATATCCCGCCTCCTCCTACCGACAGGATATGGTACGTGCTGTCACTCACTAATGCACTAATAATAAAGGTAATGGAAAGTACAGTAATAGTGATATAAGATTGACTGTTGCTAATATAAGTTGTACAACCAGTTAGAATTAGCTACTGATCTGAATTAGGTAATTGTATAACCCTTAAGGACCTCTGACCACTACAGCAGGTTAAAAACAAGTCTTTTGAGAGCCACCGAGTGGCACAAGTTCGAATCCCAGTTGCTGCGGCCTGGAGTTCATGGGAGCTAGTTGGTCGAGTGAATATGTAAACTCAATGATGAAAAATGAGAGACAGGAGGTGAAATTTTCTCAAGTGACAGGAAGTGGGCTGGCGCGGAGTTCAACTAAGCTGACCTTTCACGCGAGCGAGTACCAATCAGAGTTTAAAGATTCTGTTGCTGCCAAAGACTGATTTTTTTCCCCCCATTTGCTTCACTAGAAGTGCAGTTCAATGCTTATCACTCGTCGCTTCCTGTGTCAATGCAGATTAAGGGATGGCATCCATTCACCTCACCCCCCTGTCACTCAGAAAGATCACCAGCCAATCGTGGTCATTTGTGAGGTTATACATACAAGGGGGTGGATAATACTTTCCCTCTGAGTGTGTTAGGCAGCCTCTTAGTGTGTCTGTAACGATGCTGTTTGTAAAGACGCAGGTGGCAGCATCACATGAGGGGGCACATACTTGCTTATGTCCCTTTCCGGTTGGTGGTGGTCATGTGATAAGGAGGCAATACTTGATGGGTAGGAATTGGCTATGGCTATATTAGAGGAGAAAAATTGGGGGGAAACCAAAAAAAATAAAAATAAAATAAGTGAGTGTTTTGAGTTTTTGGGGTTTTTTTTCCAGGTACGGCTTTCGCAGCCCCCCTCTTCTGGAGCTAAAGGCTCGTCCCAAACTCGGAGAGAGAGAGGTGACGTTTGCACATGTTACTGACTGGATCGAAAAGAAACTGGAGCGGGAGTTTCAGGTAAGGACTGAACTCAATAGACCTTAATGGACGTGGATCCCATAAAGAGCAAAGTTCCTAATGAGTGATCTGGATAAGCTAGGCTTGAACATGTGGGATAATCTTACTTGGATACTTTACTGTCGAAGAACCTCGTAACGACATTACGGGACTCGAACTGAGCATCATTTCAACCGCTGTAGTCAGTGTTGGGTTTATACTGTAAAGCCTCAGTCACAAAGAAGGGATCAATTCACTGTAGATGATATTTTTGCCTTCTGGGTGGTCAACCATCATGATCCCATAAGTATTCAGTCAGGACACTTGAGAGCCAGGGAGCCGCCTTGATAACCAATAGGGTGTGGCTTCCAATCCTGGAACGTTTGGCCGTGTCGAAATTTGTTGTGCGTCAAACGCTGGATCAATTGGATTGGCTGTTTTGTTTTGTTTTGTTTTTGAGGGGTGGAGTACAGTCCAAGTAACATTCCTATAGATTTTGGTGGTGATCCGGATCAAATTCTGGATCCAGGACTTTTTTACATTGTGTGATAGGATGTGAAGTGTGGTATTACAGCAGGTCCAGCAGGGGGTGCTGTGTACTTTTTTTGACTTGGCAGAGGTTTGCATTTTCATCTATGACTTTTAATCTCGAGTGATTTTCATTCATCATTTTTACACGACTGAGAAATTAAGGGTTAAGGGCTTGCTCAAGGGCCCAACAGTGGCAGCCTGGTGGTTCTGGGGCTTGAACCCCTAATCATCTGATCACTAACCCAGAACCTTGAGCACTGAGTGCCCTTCTAGCATACCGTGGCTTTATTTCTATTTGGCTAGAATAATGTTATAATACATAACCTATTTACACCTGTGCCATAACTGTAGCTTAGGTGTTATCTGTTTCTTCAAAGTTTGAGCTGTGCCTCCTACCTAAATTTCTCCTTGCTCTGTTCTCAACAGAAAATCCTCGTGATGCCAAACATGGATGACATCTGGCTCACCATCATGCACTCTGCAATGGACCCTCGTTCAGACACGCCCTTGATTGCAACAGACAGCAAGGGGGCCATGGCAGCCCCTGAGGCTGACATCCTACCCTCCGAGGGGCCATGAAGGACCAGTACACATTCCAGTATTTTACCAAATAAGAACTGGGTACAAAAAAAAAAAAACTGGTGTTTTTATTCCTTTTGAAGGACACGTGGAGGAGAGAAAGGCAATGCTGCTTTAATTAGTTTATTAATAAGGAGGTTCATTCCTGTGGAAGAATTATGAGGACGGGTGTGGAGAGTAGGAGACGACGATGACGTGCAATGAAAAGCTATGAAGGAAGATGTGAGGACTGGGTGAATGTTTAATCAGGTAAAGACGGGATATCTGTATGTCGGAGTGCATAAAGCACTCTGGCATTTATAATGAAGTATGACAGAGCAAAAGATGTTCGGGTCAATGTTTTGAAGAGCGGTGATTACGCTACGATGTAGTACACGCTAAACATCCATGGAGATCGTTTGGGTTTGGTGTGTATCCTCGGCGCTTTTTAGCCTAATACACCTGATTTGGGTCTTGTACGAATGATCATACTCTTCCTGAGTTGATAGTGTGGATAACACACACAGTCATGGTGCAGATGGAAGATCGAAAGACTCTCGCCTTTATTGGACGGCAACCCTAAGCCATGTGGTGATTTTTTTTTTTCTCTTGAAATGATTAGATTTTTTTGTTGGATTTGTTGATCCTGGATCAGCTTTTACAAATACTGTGCCTGAGTACACTGCCCTTCATGAAGTACTTTTTTTTAGAAGGCTAATTTTTGTGTGAGAGAGTTTATACGACAGTGTGTAAATGTTTATGGGTATATTGAGATGTATGATCTTATGACCTGCATTTAATAGAATACTAGCATACTCAGATGCGTACGTCTCAACCAGGGATGTCCAATCTTATCCACAGGGCCAGTATGGGTGCAGGTTTTCAACCAACTTCAACCAAGCAGTAGACACACCTTCCACCTGTTTCAGTCACTGATCTAAAAAAAAAAAGAGAGAGAAAGGAAAAAATAGATAGTGCTTAAATTTTGAAGCTGGCTGGCAGCCATCTTGGTGAGACCACTTAACTGTTGAAAGTCATACTCAAATAGCATGAAAAGATGGAAAAGTGGAAATAATTGCATCCAGGGTAAAACCTTTTTCAGTTAATTACAAATATCAGTGAAATTGTTGGTAAAGTTATCTATCTTTTAAGGTATTTAAGGTATTCTGACCTTCAGCAGTAAAAATTTCAGGGCTTTTAAGCTATATTGGTTTTCATAACTTCATCTTGAGATCTTAAAGCAAGGTGGTCTCACAAAGATGGCTGCCACCCGGCTTCAAAATTTAAGCACTAATGTACAAGCCATTCTTTTTTGTTGTTATTTTTTATTTATTTATTTATTATTATTATTATTTTTTTAAGATCAGTGATTGAAACAGGTGGAAGATGTGGCTACTGCTTGGCTGAAGTGAAAACCTGTACCCACACCGGCACTTTGCTGATAAGATTGGACATCACTGATCTAAACAAACAGCTAAACAATAGACCCGAGTGTCTCACTTATCCAGATAATGATCCACAATCTCAGTATAAAGTAAATGATCGAAACCCATATCAGCACCTGCATCCTGGGACAACACCGTGTTTAAGTGTGTTTATGATCTGTACCGGTTTATACTGCTAGCTCTTTGCTATATAACACTGGACTCAAACAAGACTTCCACTCTCTAAATCAAGAGATGCACCTTTAACCCAATAGGGACGATTTATATGGTTTCGCCTGTCAATAACCAAATACTGTGATTCTAACACAACACTAATAGCGATATGGATGTAAAGATACTCCATCTAGCAGGAGCCTTACACACGTTAACTGGTTAACACACTAAGAGTGATTTTAAACTAAGCCAGATTCATCATAGTACTGATACTGTACAATGATGTCTAATTTAAAGGTGCAATATGTCTTTTTTTTTTTTGTTTGTTTTTGTATTTGGAAATAATCTTGGCATGTTTGGTGTTCTGGGAAAACCTGCATATGGTGAATGATATTGTAGTACCAATCTTTTTTTCTACACGAATCTCAATCACAAAGCAAGCTGTAATTTATTTATTTATTTGTAGAAAATTACAGATTGCTCCTTTAAATTCCCTGACAATCACTTTTCTAATGTTGGGTACCTTATTAACATCAACAGACTAACATTCCCTGTAGAACCATCGGTTCTCCAACTACATATACTGCAAAACATGATGTGGTCACCAAGAGACGGAGACATATGATTTACTAAGAAAAGTTCGAAGATGATGCCTCTCTTAGAGTTTAGCCTTTGGTGGCGTCGTGGTTAGCATGTCCACCTCACAGCAAATCCTGGGGTCAAGTCCTAGCCTCAGCGAGGGAGTTTCTGTGTGGAGTTTGCGTGTTTTTCACATGCTTGCATTTGGGTTTCCTCTGGGTACTCCGGTTTCCTCCGACAGACCAAAGACATGCACATTAGACTAATTGGCTGTTCCAAATTGCCCCTAGGTGTGAATAGTTGAGTGTGTTGCCCTGTGATGTTCGGCCGAGCTGTTCAGGGTGTACCCAGCCTTCGTTCAGTGTTGGATGAGGTGGTTCAGCAAATGAGTGACTGGGTGAGTTTAGCCTTTGCTTTGGCTTGCACTACTGCCCAAGGCTTAGGCTTTACCTGGTAAAGAATAATCTAAAAGGGGCTCCTGTTATGATGCATGATGGTACATGATCTGCATGTGTGCTTCATATCTTTATTTTATTGAGTACAGAAATGGTCACATGATCAAAACTGGACCATAAAAAAATGAATATGAGGTGAGATTTTTTCCCCCATCTTTATCGTTACGCTATAACAGAATCATCATAGTTCTGAGTACCTGAGGGGAGTGTGTTTGTTCGGGGGTGTATGACGGGTTATGAGGGGTGTGTTTAAAACAATCGTGTGTTAATACAATGCAGCATTGTGCAAAAGATTTGGCACCCCAAATTTGTTACTGTGCTAAAAGGAATTGGGTGCCTAAGACCTTTGCAGTTGTGTGTGTGTGTGTGCGCGCATAAAACAGTATGCAGTAAGACGGACAGTAATGAATGCATGATTTTTATAGTGTGTGTGGGGGGGTGGTATGTATTACTATACAGAGTTTATTATTTGATACAAATGAAGAAAATATGAAAATGTTTTACTAATACAAAAAAACTATGAAATGTATATAAGTATCTGTCCAGCCAATTTGCCTAAAAGGAATTGATTTTTATTTTAAAAATGTCCGACATTCCCAATCCAGGTAGAACTGCCCATGTCCGTGCATCCCCACCACCGTCTTTCTTTTTGTGTATCTGAGGTGTGGCGTGCTAAATGGTGAACAAACAGATGTCGAATGCTCACTAATGGGTGTCTTCATCACCATTGAGCCATAATGGTTTTGTGAACCTGGGCCTTGTTTATGTTATTATAATTTCTTGAGATATCACTATTGTTTTGGATCGAACAGGGTTTTTTTTTTTTTTTCTTCCCACTTTGTCATCTGTTTACTTCTGTATGTTTCCATAGGGAAGGATATGAACTTGAACCGAACCTCAGCGGTTGTATTCGAGCTTGTTTGTAATGAATAAGATGCTGTTCTTGCATTGCTTTCTGAATGATGTAGCCTTAATTTTTTGGGAGCAGAAGTGGGATTCATTCATAGGTATCGACTCGACCGGAGTGAACAGGTGTGTGTTTGGTTTTTTTTTTTTTACTTCATGGCACTGTGTGTTGAACATTGTGATATCAGAGATAAACCAGTTATCGACCCAGGCACACGCACAAAGGAAATGAAGTATTGAAAATTATACAAATAAAAATAATACTGTGATACTGTATTTCTTGTGTATCCTGGTACGCTCAGACACACTACTGATAGACGTCAAGCAGATGTGGCCGAGCCGGGGCGTACGTAGAGGTCTTTCCCTTAAATTGAAATCTGAAATGTTATAAATATTAATTGTTTAAAGACATTCTCAGTGTCATTTTATTTTTCATTATCTGTTGATCAATTTTCATTATCTATTGATTATTTAATCAACAGGGAAGGAAATCTGTTAGTCTGCTAATGATTTTTTTTTTATTATTATTTATTTATTTTGCCTCAAATGTAATTCAAGTCAACAAGGTTAACCTGTATTACTGAATCCTCAGTGAAAGGAAGCGTCAGGTGAATGATGCTCTTATTAATAATTAAGACTGTAACTGGATCAGGAATCTGTGCATGCCATGATGTGTGCCAGACTGTATCAGCATCAGTACAGTATTAATAATAGATTTGCGACTTCCTCTCCTTTGGTCACGGTATGCCTTTCTCCAAACGTGCTGCGAAAATGCCAGCTTTGCTTGCTCCTGTACAAGTGTCCTTTTTTTGTTTATCAAAATGTTAAAAATGTATGACCTGTATCTTTTTTTTTTCCTTGAAAAATTTAAATAAAGATTTTTCTTATTTGTCCCAGTTTAAGTGTCATTATATGAACATAGTACATGTACAGTAGTTTGAGGGAACCAGGTATGAAATTTCTGTAGTAACCATTTTGCGGATGTAATATTACACCCAAGCCCACTAGCGCAGAGCCGGAGCTTATCCCGGTTACTGTGACGCCAGTCCATTGCAGGTTACCATCCCAGTATTCTTACTGGTACCCATTTATATGGACAGAGGCACACTTATCTAACAGGAATTCGAACCTACAACCTCCCAATCATGAGCCCAGCACCCTAACCACTACACCAGATGGCCTACACTACACTACACTACACCCTGGATGTCATGGTAAAGTCTGTTGGGCCCAAGCTCATCAGTTTCTTTGATGCTAGTCCATCGCAGGTTACCTTCCCAGTATTCTTACTGGTACCTGTGCTGGGTGGATAGAGGTACACTTGTGGTTGAGAGCCACAGTGACGATCTAACGAGGATTCAAACCCACGAACTCTCGATCATGCGCCCAGCACTCACCACTGGCCGCTGGATGTGCTGGGGTAATGGTGCAGGATATGTAGTCTTACTGCCTTACAGCTCCCTGGTTCGGGTTAGTGTCTGAGGGTGCATGTTTTCCCTATGACGTTATATACTCCAAGTCATAGGGTTTCCTCCTAGCTCACGAGAACTAGTTACAGTTTCACCTCGAGGCAATGTGTGCGTATGGTGCCTTGTGATGGACTGGCAACCAACCAAGGGTGTGTTTCAGCCTTACTCCAATTTTCCCAGACTAGGTTCCAGATCCACAGAGTTCTGAATGTTTTAGGGGTTGTGTAGTGAATTGTTTTCCACAATGTTGGGTCCATATCTATACGCCAGTTTGCATGTCCTACCTCTGTTCTGGTGGGTTTTGGTTACATTATAGAAGGTGGATTTATTCATTTGCCAATTCGCTTAATCCTACTAGGATTGCAGGGAAGCTAGAGCCTATCTCAGCCGACTCTGGGCAAAGGCGGTGTACACCCTGAACAGCTCTCCAGTCCATCGCAGGGCAACACGCACAACCATTCACACTCGTACGCACACCTAGGAATAATTTGGAACAGCAGGTTAGCCTAATGTGCATGTCTTTGGACTGTGGGAGGAAACCGGAGTGCCCAGAAGAAACCCACACCACCACAAGGAGAACATGTAAACTCGAACCCAGGACCCTCTTGCTCATGTTAAATTGCCCCTAGGTGTGAGTGAGTGCATGTTCTCTATGGATTGCTGGATTCCTACCAAAAGTGTTTTAATTTCTTGCTCCCAGTAGATCTGGGATGTGTTCAGGATCCGGCATGATCCCGACTAGCTACACCAGTTATCAACTCTGTAGAAAGAGTGTTAGCATTAGGCGGCACAGCAGCATAGCGGTTAGTATGTCCGCTTCACAAGAAGAAGGTCCTGGGTTCGATTCCCAGGCTCGGGTGTTTCTGTGTGCATGTTCTCCCTGTTTGTGTGGGTTTCTTCCTGGTACTCGTTTCCTCCTACAGTCCAAAGACATGCACATAAGGCCAACTGGCTGTTCCAAATTGCCCCTAGGTGTGAGTGTGGATAGTTGCGCCTAGTGTGTTGCCCTGCGATTGTCTGGCGAGCTGTTCAGGGTCTAACCTGTCATGGTCCTCCATCAGAGTTGGCTGAGATAGGCACCAGCCTCCCGGTGACCATATTAGGATTAGCCTTAGCATTACCAAGGCAACAACACTGACAACGACATCACCTCTCCTGGAGCCAATCAACAACAGGGTGTGTTTGCGTTAAATGGCTGGAATAGCTTTGTGTGGCTCACTCCAAGCCCGGTTCTTTGTTTTTGCTGTGTACAAACATTATTTATTTTATTGACAAGAAGTGTACTGGATTGCAATCACCTATTTTTTTGTATCTTTTAAGGTTTGGTGGTGGATGGGGTGAATAACCCTGTTGTGTTTACTGTCCTCAACCTTTAGGTGGCACTGTTTTATCCGGAATGTGTATTATTTTAGGCTGGTGGGTTTAATAATAACGGGGACATACCGCAGGGGTGTCACTTCTTTTGCCCCTCATTATGACGTCAGCAGGGCTAGCTGTTCACACCGTGGACCGTCTGAAGAGGATTTAAGCGACACTTTCATTTATATCACTGAAAAAAAGTGTTTTATTCGAAGACATAACGGCTCCTCGGAGACATTAAACTCACCGGGAAATATCTGTTGAAATAATAAACCTGTTTTTAAACCCAGTTTGTCTCCATATTTAAAGAACCGCCTGTGTTGCTGTTTCTCCTCAGGCAGCCGTGGACTCTGGAAACGTCGCGCGCACGAACGCGATTGGTGAGTTTCCTGCGCTCGCGGGTCGCTGTGGAGTGGAGGAGCGGAGAGGGAAGGGGGAAGAGGGGAGGTGGAAGAGGGGAGGTGTTTCCTCCAGCCCCGCGTGGTCATCATGCAGCGCGCGCTCTGGTAAAACTGCAGTCAAGTATATATCGCGTCGTCGCTGAGGAACAGGCGCGCGCCGAGCTTTTCCTGTTAACTACAACTTATCTCCGGCATCCTGACTGAAACAGATACGAGGAGGTTGTGCACCGGATATGCCCCTAAACCTCGATACACCGCAGTAAAACGTTAAACGGACCCGCTGTTGGTTTTGTTGGTAACATTCATAAGTACTCAGAGTCTCTCTGAAAGAAGATGTGAGCGCGCGCGCGCCCGTGACGTGTGGAAGCTACATGTCTTTAGCATTGTGACAGATGAGTAAAGCTAGCAACCGCCTTCTTGTTCGTCACACATCTGCCAGAGCCACGAACACAACATCCCGTTAACAGTTTTTTTTACCCCGAAAACATCTCAAGAAGAACAGCGTTGTGTTTTCTCTGAAAGGCGAAGAGGACCAGCTCACCTCAAGTCAAGACTCGTTCTTCAGGATTTTGTTCCTGAAGTGATATCATTATTATTATTATTTTATCCTCTGTTCTTCAAAACTTGTTTTGACTCACAAACTGGGAACATGTTGATAAAAGAGTACAGAATATGTATGCCTCTGACTGTTGAAGAGGTAAGTTCCTCACAAGTGTTTATTATACTACCTCAGTGCTGTGTTAACATGGATTTGGCTCATGAGTCGGTTCATGAGTCGGTTCAGTGTTCACGCCTGTTTCCTCCAACAACACTAATTATTCTCAAACTCTGCACACGAATACAGCGTCTTGTATCACAAAACGAATTCATACACATCCGTCTGTGCATATCTGTGTGTGTTTGGAAGTTGAATGCAAACACTAACTTTATTGACACTTTGGTGTCGACTCTTCGGAGTCGAATTTCAGATCTGGGCTTTTAACAGTGTATACTGTACAAGATGTTCAGTTGATGCTTGAAGTGTTCTAAGCCTGAGACTAAGTGTTCACTCTTAGCTGTTTAGGGGGGGTGTGGTAATTTAACAGTGTTGCTGTTACTGGGTTGTTTTTGTAGTAACCTGGTCAGGGTTCCAGCAAACCACCTGGAAGTCCTAGGAGTACTGAGGTGAGGTGAGGTGAGGTGGGGTGGAGGGGGTAAAAACACCCTGAATGACACACTGGTCCTGGGAGGAGTAATTTGGCGTAGGGAGCTCATATTTGAAATGGCGGAGGAAACCGGAGAACCCTGGGGAAATTCAGATAAATTCCCAGACATGCATTACATTACATTTACATTTACAGCATTTGGCAGATGCTCTTATCCAGAGCGACATACAATTATCTTTTTTTTTTTTTTTTTTTTTTTTTCCAACTGAACAAGTGAGGGTTAAGGGCACTTGAGAAAGGACCTTCA
>JBCNYH010000021.1:6295990-6307932 GCA_039654325.1 Tandanus tandanus
AACCCCCTACACGTCCCTAATGAGCAAGCCCGCGGCGACAGTGGCAAGGAAAAACTCCCTCAGTTGAAACAAGGAAGTGTTTCGGGTAGAATGTTTGCTACGACTCCGAACGGGATCACCGCTATATTAAACAGACTAAATGGTGTCTCATAGTAATGATGGACTGTCGAGGTTGGCACTTGCTGCATCTTGCGTTCACATCCCCAATCGACAAAGTGATTGCTGCAGCAGAACCCCGTGGGCTCAGAAAATGGAAACGGGAATTGAGCTTGTCCCAGTCTGATGCTAATGTGCAGGCCGCTGAAAACAGCTCCAGTGAATGCTCAGATTTATGATGCAGCTTCTCCGCTGTGCATGCTGCTCTCAGATCTAACATCAATCCCTACTTACAATACATTTAGACACCGGGGTTTTTTTTTTTTTCTTTCCTTTTTTAGCGATATCGGCAAGAACGGTTTAAAGAAAATGCAAGATTGGTGTACAAACAGGTTTTTGAGTCATGGTGCTTTTTCTTCTTCCGGCCTTGTTTGTATTTGGGCATGTGATTCTGCGTCAACACACAGTGCTGTGTTCAAAGACACTTTAGCGTCACGGAACAGGAATGTTAAATTATTATTCACCGGTGCTCTTGTAAAGTTAGGTTAGCAAGAGACGTCTTTAGCTTTTCTGGCTAATGAAGATGGCTTAACGCGGAAGCCGTCTTGACTTCAATCGACGCTTCAAAGCATGTGCCACACTCCGTTCAAGATACACTACACAGTAAAATCGTGTACCCTTCTCACCCTCACATTTAGAAGCGGTTATCTTATTTCCTCTTTAATCACGACTAGCATTGCCGCGTAAACTCTTATCAGGACACTACACATTGAGCCGAGGCTTGGGTGGACAACCACTTCCTGTAAGAGAAACAGTGTGAGAGAGAGAGAGAGGCCAGGGAGGTCAACAGTAGCAAAAGGGGGATGTGCTCAGCTTCCTAAAACCATCATAGCAAGAGACGAGAGACGGTAGAGCAAGCTGTGGACATGAAGCCAAGCCAGCAATCAGTGTCATAGGTTTGAAGTCCTTGACTTGACTGCATCTTTGTTTGCAGACACCGTCATTCCAAACACCTGTGCACCTGCTCGGTGCATAAAATCATGCAGATACAAGTCAACAGCATCGGCTGTCAGAATGAGGAAGATGCAACCTCACTGGGTGTGAGTCCGGCGAGCTGTTCAGGGTGTACTCTGCCTTTTTGCTGAGTTGGCTGAGATGGGCTCCAGCCTCTACTCGAGTACGATTAAGCAGTTCGGTAAATAAAGGAATGGCTGTTGAGTGTACATTCCTCTTTACAGACTTGGCTGTGAACTAGAGAGTGGTTATTATTCTCATAGTCACTGCATATGGCACCTCACCTGTGAGCTGCTTGACGTGCAGCGTGGTCTTAGCTGACCACATTATCTTACTTGTCGCAGTCTGTTGTGCACGCAGTCATGTGTGCGTTGGTTTCATCAGTCTGACGTGAAGGAAACTTTTGAATGTGGGACAGCAGTGAGCTTTCGGAAGAGTCATGGGGGAAGCTGACTTTGGCTCCCCCTGGACAGGCCACCAAGCTATGGCAGGCCCAGCACAGACTCAAACAACCATTCACACTCATTCACATCTATGGGCAATTAAAGTAGCTAGTAGACCTAATGCGCATGTTTTTGGACTCTGGGAGGAAACCCACACAAACACCAGGAAAACATGCCAACCCAAAAACGAAAATGGAAAGCAGCATTGACCTACCTTCGGGATGTTAACTAGTGCCACTTATAAATAAACAGCATAACCATGCAAACTGGTGCAATGCTTCTTTCTGACTGATGGCATTTATCTTCTTCCAGGATGTCTCTGCCCCCATTTACAGGGTTTGAGGGGTGTGATAACGAGGCAGAGCATATGCCGTGTCCACATTTCCACCCAAATAGAGTGCCTGTGGGGGATTTTGGAGAGATGTGTTAGATAGCGCTCTCCACCACCACCGCTATCATAACACAGAATATTTTTGGAAGAGTGCTGTTCATCCCTTAAGTACCGGTCCAGAGTGCACTCAGAACAGTTCTGGCTGTATTTGGTGGTGCAGCACCTATACTCGATAGAGGTTTTGTTCTTTGTTCTGTCTGAATATGCTGGCGCTGTGTGTAGATGCTGCAGGATGTAACTTTGGATTGTGAAGTTTATGATTATGTAATGATTTTTGGCTCAGTACTGACTGATATTCAAGGTTTTTGTGGAAAACGGGGGTATCAGAGAACTGAGTTCTGCCTCAAGTCGCTTAAGATCTGTGTATGTGCCAGATGCGAGGATTATAATGGTCCTAGCGGTGGATTCCTTCTCTGCTTGCCCAGCTGGTGAATGTACAGGAACCGCTGAAGGTCATGGATGCACATGTGGATACAAGATACGAGTTGTGCCAGATTGGAGTCTTGTTTGATTACACAATCATGTGGTGAGCAGCTGGTAGGTTTGGCACCTCATCACGCAGAGAGTCTTCAGATTGCTCCTACAGTATGTTACTCAGCAAGGGATTGCTGTGATGCAGATTTGAGATTTTAAACCAATCAGCGGTGTGCAGTTCGCTTTAACCTGAAGCATGCACACAGGTGAGCGACGCCCATGGGACAGGCGGCATGATCGTGCTGATTCACATCACATGACATTTCTTCTGCTCCTGTATTCTCTGGACTAAATTTTATCAATCAGTTAATATACAATTTGAATTGGAACATTTTCCATCTTTGGCCACGCCCACTCATGGTGGAAGTCCAACTACAGATATGAATATTTGGAGCTAAAATGGATATCCTATCCATAGGGTCATTACTTTAGCTTTGCTAATATTTGCCGTTTGCTAACCATATAATCCTTAAATAAATAAATGGGTGTATGGCTGAGATCATCTTTCAATAGATATTGGCTAAAAAAAAAAAAAGATATTGATGGAAAATTAGTAAGTGGTTGAAGTCAGGACAGCCATTAAAGTTGGGGTTGGTACATTTTTAGCTGAGAGTTATATATATATTAAACTCTCATATCGGTTGGAATTTAAACATCCACTTAAATGTTCCCATGTCTTCCTTTTCGTGCGTGACCCTACCATGCATGAACCTGCAGGTAGAGGGTGTCTAGAGAGGGGGCGTGGCTTTGGAGTGGAGCTAGAGCACTGAAAAGATGCTACTTTCGATGGCAGAATTTTCCAGATTGGGCCCTTTGGGACTTTTGTATAAGGTCCCTCTGGGTTTGAAGGGGTGTCATCTTTGATCTTTCATGCTCTCGTTGTTGACGTCACTATCTAGCTAGCTAGCTCATTAATGTAACTGAATGGCATGCTTGCTAGCTAAGCTAAATTGCATATTTGTATGAATTGTTAGCATGGATGCTAGTTAACATTCACTCTTTGGCAGCAGCCGGGTTTACTGCCTCCTGCCATGTGCGTGACATGGACACTGCATGGAAGCTGTGTACTACCATACTGTACATTAGTGATGGGAGTTGTGTGTAGTAAACAGTGTATACTGGGCCAGTATGTAGTGTGTGGTACACCAGTATGGAGTTTGTAAATACCAGATGTTGTTTCAGGATTTCTTCTATTTATGGCCAGTACAGTCTCTTCTGTGTGAACCCGTAAAGCACCTCTAAAAGCAAAACCCGTAAAGCAAATCTCTCGTTTTATGCAAAGCTCCTAAATATGAAGGATTAGCGCTTAACTTGCGCAATTGCCCATAATCCTCTCTGATGCATGCCACATTTGTTGCAAAAATAGAATTTCATATAAGCTCCTATTCCTAAGCTGTGCTGCGGCTTGAACTGCCATGTGCCTTTTTCTCTTATCGCCGACGTGCACAGTTCCCACATTATTCCCACGTTATCAAACCCTGAGTGGCGTCGTAGAAAGCAAACGAGTCAGTGAAATGGTACTTGGTGCAAATCTCAGATGCTGTCAAGTGTTTATCAGCGCCGGAATAAAAACAAAACAAACAAAACAAACAAAAAAAACCACGGGCTCTCAGTCATGCCGCAGAGCCACGCTGCTCTCACCAGCTTTAGCATTCGGGTGCGGTGAAGGTCTGAGCATGACACATTAACCTTATAAATAATGTTATGTGGGATTCAAACCATGTTGTTGGTAACCCATGTTCCATTGGGCTAGACAAATTTATATTTATTTATTTTTTTGCTTTAGGGTTTAAGTCTGTGCAATTTGAAACAAAGTTTAAGGAGATTCATAAAGTTCTGTTGATTCAGTTAATAACTTGAGCGAAAAGGATATATGGAGACTTGGGTGCCTTAACACATCTGCATCAACAGTACAAAAATTAACTAAATGAGTGTTTCCTTATAAGGCCGAATCGAAAGACATGCACCATATTTGGAATGCAGCCTGAGCTCTGGTGGGTGGGTGGTGTTAATGGGGCATGCATGCAGTGTGCAGTTCATGATTTGTGTTTGACTTGGGGAATTTCTCATAGGCACTTGCGTTCTGGTACGTTTGCTCTGTGTGCTGCGGTCAAATAAGGCGTGGTTTTATTTGTTCGTCTCTCACACAAGGTTAAAGTGTCCTCTATGCTGCTGCGAAAATAAAAATATCGCTCAGTTTTCATTCATTCATTTTCCGAACCGCTTCATCTTACTAGGGTCACTGGGAGGCTTGAGCCTATCTGAGTGGCCTCTGGGTGAATATACACTATTTACACTCACACCTGGGTCAATTTGAAACAGCCAGTTAGCCTAAAGTCCATGTGTTTGGACTGTTGGATAAAACCAGAGTACCCACAGGAAACCCACGCAAGCACAGGGAGAACATTCCAACTCCAGACAGAAACGCCTACGCCGAGCCAGGGACTCGAACGCGGGACCTTCTTGATGTGAGGCGTACGTGTGAACCACCCTGCTGCTCACTCTTATATGAAAACTACTGTATATAATATTAAAACTAGTACTGATTTTTTTTTTTTTTCTTCAGAACTCCTCGAAGCTCAGCCCACGTGTTTTTCAGACCCTCCTGGTAGGCGAATATCATCATTTCTTCAGTCTGTAGTGCTCCATCTTTTCATTCTTGGGACTCATGCGCCTCTCAGGCAATTCAGCCGTATACATACCGAAGCCTTTTAATGATGAGTCAGAGCAGGATGTCGAATCGGATGCTGTAGAAACGTGCATCACCCAGACACTCGCACAAGCCGTGTACAGTTTCACACTGTGGTCAGCGAAGCATGCTGGGATTAAATATCACATGTGTGACTTTGCTAAAGTGAGACATACTTCTAATAGGCATGGGCCACTAATGGGTTTTATGATCTGAACACGCCGTGAACTGATAGTGTAGACACAGAATGACGGCAGTACTGTGGATGGGAGGAGGCTGCGTGGGTACTCCAGAGATAAAAGAGAAGATTTCTTTCTCTAAATAAAATCTTAAATGGAAAATATCAGCTGATGTTTTATCTGCGATGAACTAGAATTAAAGCACGTCCGACATCACAGGATTATTGTATATATCTGCGCAAAGAAAGAACAAATCTAAACGATATTGAGTCACTGAGAGTGTATTGAGCAAGTTCTGTAAAGTAAATCTTTTTTGTGGTTGTTTTGTTTTCTTTTGATGCTGTGGACTCCTGGGAATCTGTGTCTTGCTAATCCATGCTAACATCAGCATCCAGATTTGATCAGCACAAGCTTCCAAGAGAACAAAGTTAAACCGCATTACCCGAGCAACTTTATAGTTTCCGAGAGCCTTACAGGATATTTTTAGGCACCTGGCCACATTTGCACAGCTGTCTCCACCCATTTCCAGCTGGTATCAATGAGGATGACTCTGATTTGATCAAGATCCCATTAGAGATGTCTTTCGGAGATTTCGTTTGGGTGAGAGAGACCATTACGGAGAGGTGTGGACCACATGTCATTTCCTAGATGAGCGCTCTGCTGCAGTCGAGCAGGGATCTTCATCTAATGGTGATTCATTCCACCGAGCGCTGAATGTTAGACAAGCTTAAATTTGTTTTGTGCTTTAAACATAAACCTTCTGAGTAGCAAGTCATATGAGCAATAATCTTACAAATAATGGTCATGATTGTTTTGGTTCAATACAGAAATCATGATTACAGGAATCATTTAGTTTATTAATAAAAGGTTTTTATTCTATCTTTTAAGATTGCATTTTAAAACAGCAGAAAGCTCCATAAGAGAGAAAAAAAGTCTTAATTTTGAGATGCAAGTCATAATTGAGTTAATACGTCTCAATTATGAGTTAGTAAGTCATTAACATTAAATGCTAAGTCATAATTATGAGATGCTAAGTCGTAATTGAGTAATTGAGAACATTGCAATTATGAGTTAGTAAGTCATTTATGAAATGCGAAGTCATAATTATGAAATGCAGAATCATAATTTTGAGTGGCTACTAAGTCATAATTATGGGATAGCTAAGCCATAATCGAGTTAGTTAGTCATAGTTATGACTTGGCATCTCATAGTTATGATTTACCTAACTCATAATTGTCTTACTAACTCCAGTGGCCAAAATGGGCTTCCATAAGAAACAGACTTGCACAATAAATAAATACATCTGTGTACGGCTTCGCTAAATGCCTCCCAAACGGGCCAAACCCGGAAGTTATATTTTTATAGGCTAGTTTTATACTTACATTTTACAGTTTCACAAACTACTGTTGTGGGCCGATTTCATTAAATAAACCACTCGGTATCTACAAGTGCCATTGCAATCATTAATGCATAAAAGATTTACAATAAAACAAAACCAGTAAGTGAATTACGAATTTCGTTTTTGTGTTCGCTCATTGAGACATTAAAGTAGGCATACCTTTGGGATTCCCCACGGATTTTCAAAGACTGTTGTTGTTTAGTTTCGTAAACATGAAAATACCCCATGTACGTCCTATCTGTGAAGATGCCACCTCGTCCTTCCCACAATTCAATTTTAGAATTCTAGTCCTGCTGCCTTCCTGCATGCTCAGGTAGATGAATACCGAGCTTTTACAACTTGTACTAGCATAAATGGAAGAAGTGGTCGCTGTGTTTAGCTCTCTGAGTGCACAGGAAGCTAGCTGATCTAGCGGCCAAGTTAACGTTCATGAATAATAAAAAAATAATAATAATAATATTTGGAAATTAATTCCATTTAATGTTCAGCCGCTTTTTTAAGTAAATGCAAATAGAGTCCATTTATTGGATTGGCTGCTAAAATGCTTATTACTTTATACTACAGCTGGAAATAACATCTGTGTTGACAAACATTGTACAGCGTACACCTACTTGCTGATGTAATATGCGCAGTACTGGAGGTTTCCACTAGAGGGTGGACCTGGTCACGAAACTTTTCTCTTTTTTTGGCTAGCGCTGCATGTAATTATTGACTTTGTCATGTCACATCCCGCTGCTGCCCCTATTGATCACGTGCGTATTGAACATTTCGTATTATAACTTTTTGAGGGCATGCACGATGATGTATACCAAACAGACTCAGGATACACGAGGCAGAGCCATATTACGCGTACAAACATATCGAGAAAAGAAACAAGTCCCTGTATAGTCATGTACACATGTTCAGTGATGGTTGACTGGTTTGAGTTTTCCACTGGTTGCTGTTGCTGATGTTGATATTCGCAGAGTAGGCCGGCTGACGGCTGATGTGATGCCTATTATCCACCCCCACCCCACACACACTCACCCCATCCTCCAGCCAGATACCATAGAACAACCTAATAACAAATGAAAAGATCATGCGTTTGCTTAACCTTTCAACATCTATTTAGCATTTTCACTGAGGAACACAGGTAGAGGAACAGGTAGAGGATCGGTCTGCATCAGTTCGGTCATTACACTTGCCCATTAAAAGCGCGTGAGAGCATGTGAAGAGAGTACGACAGTTCCTGCCAAACCAGGAAGGAGAAACTAATTAAAGCAGATTAAATTCAAGGAATTATCAGTTTTTTCTTTAAATTAGACAAATTTTTTCTACTTTGCGCTATTGGTGGGGCATAAAAAAGGGGAGGGGCTCAATTTTATTTACCGTTCATGCATGTAGGCTCTCCCTCTCTCACTCACTCATTTGCTGAACTGCCTAATCCTGTTAGGGTCACGGGGAGGCTGGTGCCTATCTACATGCTAATCACTACACCACCATGCTCTTCTGCTTGCAGGCTGATTAGCGTAAAGTGATCAAGATTGGTCTGGTAGAACAACTAGGCCAATCAATAGGAAGAGCCATGAGTGACGTAAGTGTGCGGTGATTGAACAAACAGTTGTCCCGGCAACCGATATTTTTAAAAATCTGTGTATAATTAGATAGAAGATAGTTAGAAGAAGGAACATTTGTTATAGTAAGCGTCGTCTGGTTTATGTCGCTTCAGCATTCCGACTGGTGATGTGAATGCGAACAGGACAAGCCTTCGCTTGAAAACTGGGACAGCTGGGAAGATTTTTCCCACATCTTCACCTGTTCAGCTGCAAGCGCATTAGTGAGCTCAGACCTGGAGCCCTGGGGTGCAGTCTGCATTCCAATTCATCTCGTAGGTGTTCAGTCGGGTTGAGGTCAAGGCTCCGTACAGGACATTCAAGTTCTTCTCTACAGCTTTGCAAAACTGTGTCTTCATGGAGCCCACTATGTTTGTTATCATGCTGGAGCATGTTTTGGGTGTCTTGGTTCCATCCATCCATCAAATTTGTCAAACCACCTAAACCTAATAGGGTTTCAGGAATCCTGGAGCCTATCTCAGCCAACTTTGGGTGAAGCAGGGGTACACCATGAACAGCCAACACACACAACCATTCACACTCACTCACACCTAGGGACATTTTGTAACAGCCAGTTATTCTAATGTGCATGTCTTTGGACTGTGGGAGGAAACCAGAGGAAACCCACACAAGCATGGGGAGAACATGCAGAAACGCCCGGGACATGAACCCGTGACCTTCTTGCTGTGAGGCGAATGCGCTAACCACCATGTCCCCCTCTCATAGTTGTAGTGAAGGGAACTTGTAATTCTACACCATGCAAAGACATCCCATTTGTCTGCTTCCAACTTTGTTTCAACAGTTTCCGGACTGTTACATGATCACAAATATAGTGTCTACCTATTAAATCTGAGGTGATTGGTCGGTGTGAATTAATAAAGCCCGCACACTGAAGAATGATAATTTTTAAACTAATCACTTCTTGTTGCTTCATGCTGGACTTTGGTTAATGTTAAAGGAGAGTTAACATTATATTATATAACATTGTCCATCCTTCTATCCATTTTTTCCCCGCTTATCTGGAGGTCAGGTTGTGGAGGCAGCAGGGCTTGGAGGGAAACCCAGGCATTCCTCTTCCAAACGGCACTCTCAAGGTCCTGTTGGGGGATCCTGAGGCGTTCCCAGGCCAGACGGGATATATAATCCCTTCAGCAAGTTCTGGATCTCCTCTGGGGGCCTCCACTCAGTTGGATGTACCCAGAACACCTCTAAAGGGAAGCGGCCAGGAGGCATTCTAATCAGATGCCCGAACCACCTCGGCCGACTCCTTTTGATACAGAAGAGCAGCGGCTCTAAACACTGCTTGTGAGTTCTCGAATATGCAACAGGAAGTAGTTTACTTTTGAGGACTTCTGCAGTTGTTAAAATAATCACGATAAGAGAGTCTATTTTAAAATATTTTCCGTATATTTTGCATGAAGTTCCGTGCCGTTGAGTTTATTGCTCTGAGTTTGCACTACACTGACTCCAGCTCAGGACACGGTGTCACATTTATCTGAATCTGATAAGTTACAGTTACTGTTAACAGGATGATATCTGACCTGCTTAGTCACAGTAAAAACTCAGCGAGGGTAATAACAATCCAGCGCTGGCTAATTTCCCCCACTGATGTTTGTGTTGGAGGGGCAGTAGCCTTGGCTCTGGCTGTGAATAGATATAAACATCGCCTGTTACAAGTTCATTTTCCATGACTCGGTAGTTCATGGCCATGGCATAACACAACAGCACTGTACTTCAGGAAGTCCTTTCAGATCTCCACAGCACATCCTGTGAAACGTAATTCAGAGAATGTGACATTTCTTCGGCTTAAATCTCCGCCTGGTGCTTTAGTGTTTATATGATTTTATTTATAGGAAATTGGTACGGGAGAACCCTTTGGGGGGCGGCGCGGTGGCGTAGTGGTTAGCACGTCCGCCTCACAGCAAAAAGGTCCCGGGTTTGATTGTCAGTCTCGGCTGTATCTGTGTATAATTTGAATGTTCTCGTGCATGCTTGGGTTTTCTCTGGGCACTCCAGTCTTCTCCGACAGTCCAAAGAAATGCATCATACGACTCACGTACAGAAGTTTTAGCCTTTGTCCTGACGCAAAGTGCCGTCTCTGGAGACACTTTCCATGCATTTACAGAATGCTTCACCATAACAACGACCGTTAAATAAGCAGCACACTTTGTTTATTATTAGGCCAAGTTCAGCATGTTATAGTCCCCATGAATGAGTCGTTACTGTGGAAAAGGATGGAATGAATAAAAACAGCCGAGAACTCGCGGTATCTGTTGTAGCAACCGTTTCATGGCCATACACTTAAAACTTCTGTGATACTTGAGTCTGGTGAACAAAAAAATCTTAGAAATGCCTCTTTAGGAAAGTCTTGCCTTTGAGACGAGCCTGCTGCCGAGTAGAGCTGTGAAGTGTTTTGACCACATGGCAACTACAGAAGGCTTAGCGCTAGTGCTCGGTGCCCAGCCTGAAGGATTAAATACATTCATCGTTGCACACTGGGTCACTCGGTGTGTGTCAGGTTAAGAATCGGTCGCTAATAGTTTGATGCTAATAGTTTTTTCCGCTCCCTGTGGAGTGATGTGAAGTGATGGAATATTAAAATATCTGAATTTTTCTTTTTTGTGCGCTAACATTCATACAGTAAATAGTAGTAACCTATGGTTGTGACGTTAGCCAAACATGCTAGCTCACGGTGTCACTGATATTATCATGTGAACACGTCCTGACTGATAGCTACGTACTTTGATGTTCCGTCCTGGGTTTATTCAGGGACATCCAACTCACCTTTGGTGAGACTGCATGCTGACAATAGACATTCTAGCACACACACACACACACACACACACAAAAATGATCGATAGACATGCATGCAAGTAATTATACACAGACAGACACTGTTTCTTTTCAGGAGATTACATCTCAGTCCAAAGCAATTACTGTTGTGAAGAAATGCAGCAGCGCGTCAGTAATAAATGCCTCAGCCCTGTGCATGGGGGTGGGGGGTTAGTGGTGAGCGGTGAGCATGCATGACACACCTCACTTACTATAAATTTCTATTATTATGGAAATTGTTGTCTGTGAATGAATTTATTTTTCCATATAAAATGCAATCACATGGTTGGAAAACAAACCGAATCAAACCAACATCGTATTTTGCTGCAATGGCTGGGTTTACATAGAGCCTAGTATTCTAATTTTAATCGGTTTCAAAGCCGATAAATGAAAATACTTCAGTATAGAAACCTCAGATTAACTTGGTTGCAGAGGGGAGGCTTGGACCCTTTTGGCCCCTCGGCGTAATGGGCATGAGATTTATCGACGTTATGCGTAATGTTCGTCCGTCTGCCCACTGTTGCCTTCCATGCACTTGATTTAAAAATGCTATCACCCATCATGGCGCAGTGGTTAGCGTGTTCGCCTCACATCAAGAAGGTCCTAGGTTTGATTCCCGGGCTCGGGGCATTACGGTGTGGAGTTTGCATGTTATCCCCGTGCTTGCATGAGTTTCCTACGGGTACTACGATTTCCTTCCACTGTATAAAAACATGCACAGTAGGCAGATTGGCTGTTCCAACTTGCCCCTAGGTGTGAGTGTGAATGTGAATGGTTATGTGTGTTAGCTCTGTGATGGCTAGCAGGTTGCACAACCAGGTCGCACTAAGAAC
>JBCNYH010000021.1:6347287-6359286 GCA_039654325.1 Tandanus tandanus
CTCTTTCTCTCCCCCCCCTCTTTTTCTCACTCCCCCCCCCCCCCTCTCTCTCTCTCGTTCACTCTCTCTCTCTCTCTCTCTCTCTCTCTCTCTCTCTCTCTCTCTCTCTCTCTCTCTCACATTAGGACATTACTCCATTAGTCCTCGGTAGAACGATGTAGATGTATTTCTAGCAAATCCCGGTGCACATACACTGAATACATAGAGTACATGTAACCAACCTTATATTTCTAATATCCACATACAGACACTTCATGAATTAACGCGTGCCATGTTCCTTTCCTCAGCATGTAAAGAACTTAACGGTCTTTCAGACGTATTTTTAGATCTGCTCCAGCACCACAACAGTGAAAATGGAAAGAGTATTGATTTCTTCCAGCCTCAGGATTTTTACAGTTATGACTCCAACACGGGTGAAATACCGAGTGGAGATGTAGGAAACCGGGCAGTAACGACGTTACGCTCAGTATGAAACGTCTCTTCCAAAACATTATCTTCATTTAATTTTAATTATTTATTTATTTATTTATTTGAATCGCCTGCATTCATCTGTCATCTTCTCTTCTTCTCTTCTCTCGCTCGCTCCCTCCCTCATCACTCTTCTGCTGAGTACACAAAACGAAAGTAGGCGATAAATTATTTACGGGCTCTCAAGCCACCGGCTCGTGTGTGCGCCCGGTTTCTATTTTTAGAAGCGTCTGGCCGTCTCCCGGGACTTCATTGAGCACCGTGAGCAGGCGTGGAGCAGCAGAGTCAGTAATTGAGACGGCTGCTGCAGGATGTGCGACTCGCTTAGCGCGCTTGCGCTTAATTTCCGATTAAAATAAGTGACACCTCCTGACTGTTGGTGGATGGTTTCCAGATCAGTGATTGGTTTTATATCAGTGATATCTGTGTAAGAAGGCCCTGGTACATCTTTTCACCTTGCTGCTGTCATCAGAAGGTGACTAAACTGCATATTACAGGCTACAGATGATTATCAGCGGGATCTTTTGTGCCTTCAGCTTTAAGGACACAATTAAAGGACATAATTACACCTGAAGGACCCGTGGTGTGAATGTGTAATCAAAATGGTCTGTGATTTTAAACAAAAAAGCGCCGCTGAGAGTTTAATCATGAACAGACCAAGAACTGGAGCTGACCTCCTGAGCAAATCAGTAAATCATTTCCTCCTGTTAAGATGAGTGTCCTGTAAATACAAAGCTTTTTTTTTGTTGTTTTTTTTCCCCTGGAGTGGATTGTTCACGTGGTACTGCTGCGCAGGGATTATTTCAGGACAGATGTCTGTTGACACTAAACCCAGGCGTCATCCAGTGTACACACTTGGAGGTAAAACATTAAACCAGATTAGAAAACTTGTGGTATTGAGTGCACGTACTGAAATAAGTGGTAGGAAAACGCTTTACTCCAGTGTTGTTTAGATGTTAGGAATGTGAGTGGGGTTAATCAGACATTCCAATAAGCAACATGAGGTCCACATTTTGATCCTGTGGAAACTTTGGGGAGCTGCTCAGTTGAAATTGCTGCCATGTGGAATTCCCAACTCAAAGGATCACAATCACTTCATGTCTTGGGTTGTCACTATTGCTTCCTTGAAGGGGATGTTAGGCTCCCGTAGGTCCCTCGTGACTGCGTCCCTCCGGCACATACCCGGGCAACAGGTAACATGCCCCAACCATGCTAACCTCTTTTGAACCGCTCAACCCTGTCCGTAGGGAGGCTGGAGCGAAGGTGCACATTCAAGCACATAACCGTTCACGCTCACTCAAACCTAGGGACAATTTGGAACAGCCAGTTAGTCTAATGTACATGTCTTTAGACTGTTGGAGGAAACTGGAGTCACTTGGAGAAAAACCCACGCAAGCACAGGGAAAGCATGCAGACTCCATACAGAAACTCCCTCCCCTTGCTGTGAGGCAGACGTGATCACCACAACGCTACCGTGCCGCCCTAATATTCATCAATCAACTCTGACTGATATCAAAACAAGAGCACTCCGAGTGCAAACCTCCGCCAAGCCCAGCCAAACCAAAATGTCAAGAGTCATTCTCTCACACAGTGTTAAAGAATTTTGCCCCTCTCTCTCTCTCTTGCTCTCTCACTGTCTGTCTCTCAGACAGTAATATTTAACCACCACTGAGGAATAGTTTGTTGTTTACTTTTCTGCTGATGCGCCTCATCCCCCACCCCTCGTTCCCCCCACCCTCCTTGCTTTCAAACATCCATCTGCTCGTGGAAGGACATTGATAAGAGCTCTCGAAAAACCCCTGAGTTCAGGCGAGGATACAGAGGACAACTCTTTCTTTCTCTTTCTGGTCAGCTCAATTAACTTTACCTCCGTACAGCAGACTCGCATCTAATTCCAGCTTATACCGAGTTCACGTTACACAATTTTCTACAATCCATCTCAGACGCTTGAAAAATATCTCACTAGTTAAATATCTGGAGCCGTCAGCAAGTCCGAGTCCTGGAGCATGAAATGTGTCGTGTCGGATAATGAGTGCAGGGATAAGTTACAGCCAGTGAGAGCTCAAAGTGAAGGGAAATGAAGGAAGGGAGAATTACATAACATGAACAAGCATATGGCTACTGCAAGTGTAGCAGTGAAGTGCAGGTGTTGGGTTGCCAAGTCTGGACATTTCCCTTTGAGTCAGACAGTAGATTCATTAATCATTTCTGATTATTATACAGTAATAAATTGAAAGGTGAAATTATGCGCAGTAGAAATAATATATTGTAATGTTAACACTGGTAATGTTGAATGAGTTAAAGGGGCAGGGTCATCACTGTTTTAAGAAAATAGCCCGAATGATCGAACAAGACGTAATCATTCATATAGAGGGATTTTGGTTAATGAAAGATATTAAACATGTCATTGAAAGCTGTACGGTCCAAAATTTCAAAAAGTCCACGGTGCGATCCATTTCCATCTGCTCCATACTGGGCTGTTTAACAAATATAGACTCATATTTTGGACATTCGTGGCATATTTAGATTTTTCTTTTTGGCAACTAAATTTGGGTAAATATCAAGACACAACTCCTTTAAATACATTTGGACTACTTTCTGAATTGGTTTATATATATGTGTGTGTGTGTGTGTGTGTGTGTGTGTGTGTGTGTGTGTATAGATATAGATAGATAGATATAGATAGAGAGAGATCTGTGTTTTTCCTAGACAGCAATGCCTGTGGTGCTTTGCCATGCTGTAATTTCCGAGCGTCTTCTTTTCTCAAGTATAAATAATTATTTGAATATATCAGTTAATTCGGAAGTTTGATCACATGATCACTGAACACCGTGAGCTCACTGTTTTATAATCTTGCTGATTTGCTTGTTTCCGACATTGTGATTGGTTAAGTGGGGGAGGACGGAAAAAAGTGATGTAAGCATGTCAAGTAGAGAGGAATATCTACAATACTACAACGTATCAACCCTCACATCCGGTTCCTTCAGGAAATCTTCTGTTTTTGTTCCAGCCCTGACGAGGACGCTAATAGACTAAGGTCAGCACTACAGAGCTGGAGTTAGCTAGCTACTAGCTAGTCTGTATCAATGTGTGGTTTTGTTGCACCAGCATGGCAACGCTACGTTTCGCTAAGCACAAAAGTCTGTGCAACATTTCCATTTCTGCTGTTTATAACTTCCACACTTAAACTTTTAAAGTGTGTGTAGTGAAAGAACAGCTTCACCTCTTCAATGTATAAGATAATCATCTGACGTGTGTGTGTGTGTGTGTGTGTCTTTAGTACAGGATTGGGCAGCTGTACATGATCAGTAAGCACAGCCATGAGCAGAGTGAGCGAGGAGAGGGAGTGGAGGTGGTGCAGAATGAGCCCTTTGAGGACCCCACGCACGGCCACGGCCAGTTCACCGAAAAACGTGTCTACCTCAACAGGTGAGATGCCTGTTACTCACATGCACACTCACTCTCACGCGTACACACACACACATACACACACACACACACTTGCACACTAGCACACATATACACACACACACGCGCACTCATGTGCACGCATGCACACTCTCACTTACACAAACACATGCGCCCACCCACATTTACTCAGACAAGCACATACACATACATACACTCGTGCACACGCACTCACACATACATGTGCACACACACACACAAACACATACACACACTCGTGCACACACACACACAAACACATGCACACACACACAAACACATACACACACTCACTCATACACACGCATGCGCACACGCATACACACACGCTCACACACTCACTCACATATGCTCACATGCGCACACGCTCACATTCACTCTCACACACACACACACAGACTCACTCACTCACAAACTCATGCACATACACTCTCACACTCAGTCAGTCACACACGCGTGCACACACACACACACACACTCTCACACACTCATTTGTGTGCACACACAAACACATGTGCAGGGGTGGAATTTAGCAAAACTAAGCTACTGGCCAACAGGACTAGCGAAATGATGACACTACTAGTCCTCCTTCATATTCACTGGTCAGGAATGCTATATCTTCCAACCAGCAGGATGACTTGCTAGCTAATTTCACTCACCCTACAGATTTTTGACTCGCCACGGGCCAGCGGACTAGTGATAATTTCCACCCCTGCATGCACTCTCTCACTCATTTGCATGCACACAGACTTGTAACTGTCATTGCAGGTGATTAATACCTAAATCTAATCCAAACCTTAATCTCAATTTATAAAAGAAAGAAGGCATTTCCATTTTTTTTTCTCCAAAAGGTTAGTAGAGGACCTTTTATTACGTTGATGTTATACCCGGGCGTTCGCATTCTTTCAGCCATTCAGTGAATTCCTCCCACTCGTACGCAGTGCATTTACAGCAGCTAACCTCTCCTGAGTCAAGGATGCGGCCCTTTCAGATAACACGGTTGTCAGTGTGTAAGAGGGAAAGAGAAAGATACTGAGAATAAGAAGAAGAAAAAGAGCAATGGGAAGAAAGATAGAGGAAGAAGAATTAAGGGGCGGAAGGTGACCAGGCTGGAAGATTCATACGAGAAAGAACGAGTGAAAGCAACAAACAATAAGAAACGATAAAAAAAAGAGAGAGAGAGTTGAGCTGATAAAGGAAGGTCAGGGCTTTCGATTAATTGAAGACGGAAACAGCCGTGTCAGCACAGTGACGGTATTAAGCTTACACACCAGTTTTTAGAGTTGGCCGCCCTTTATGGACGAGGAGGGGAGTGGACGAGCGCCATGCTGATGCATACATCTGCAGAATGTGTTTATTATAAGTCCTTGTTGACTACACGGAATAAAAATACCTGGGTTTTGTTCTCCATTTCAGCTGGAGAGAAACAGCACGGTCTGTCGATCTGTAATAGGCTTCCGATTCTCACGTGGTCCACGTTAAATGGACTGTTGGGTCAAGGAAGGGAAAACTCTACATTCACTACAGTCACCATATTCACAGGCTGGTATGCGTTCTGCTTTCAGAATATTTATCCGTAGCTAAAATTCCTGCTTGTGAACATCCTCATAGCAGAAAACGGTCCCACGTGTCGTCACCACACAGATATTTATTTAATTTATTTTATGTAATTTAAAAAATTTAATGTATTTTTTGAGTGTACTGCAATAAAATGATGGGTTGAAAATGACTTAAAACCCCATCTACTAGTAAAACTAAGCAAAACACACTCACTCATTTGCTGAACCACTAAATCCTATCAGGGTCGTGGGGAGGCTGGAGCCCATCTCAGCCGACAGTGGGTGAAGGCGAGGTACACCCTGAACAGCTCACCAGACCATCGCATGGCTAACACAGACACACACACACACACATAACCATTTACACTCACACTCACACCTAGGGGCAATTTTTGGAACAGCCAGTTCGCCTGAAGTGCATGTTTTTGGGCGGTGGGAGGAAACCGGAGTACCTGGAGGAAACCCATGCAAGCACGGGGAGAACATGCAAACTCCACTCAGAAACGCCTTCATCAAGCCCGGGACTCGAAACCAGGACCTCTTTGCTGTGTAGCGGACCGGCTATCCACTACGCCACTGCGCCACCCATTTAGGAGGATGTGTAAAATTAAAATCGCATTCACTTTAAAACTTCAGTTGCGCCATAAATTCTGCACTGGGCCAACGTCTGGCCCAGGGTACTTAAAAAAAAAAAAAAAAAAGGTTTAATTCAAGAAATGTGTATGCAGTTCTTCTTTGTGTTGATGTTGTTTAAATAAAGCTTGTTTGAATAACATTTTAAATTTTTATAAAAATTTAAAATCAGAATCTTAAATTGGTTGTAAATCTTTTTTAAAAATCAGATTTTCTTTTTTGGTGATATCCCCCCCATCCCCATCTACTGGTATCCAACCTCGCAAGGATAATGTTGATGTAGTGTCGACGGTTTGGTAATTCCCAATGTCACTACATTTTCATTTTTTAATGCCTTCTAATCAGATTTGGGCAGCACACCTTATCAGCCCCCGCCCTTGAGTGGGAGTCTGTGCTCATTTTTAAATGTACGCTGATCGAGACTCACTGAGCAGCTCATGCCTCATACGTCACAGACACACCCCCACTCCCCATGCCTTCCTCCCTGTTCAGTCCTCTGTCCACTTCTTGGTATTTTTTTAAAAAGTATGCAGAGGGAGGAGTTAGGTGTGGAACTCTCGCTCTCCCTCTCTCGCTCTCTCTTTCTGTCATTCTATGCTGTCTGTTTCTACTCATGCATTTGTTTAAGTTGGTCGGATCAGGCTGTATAAAGCATTTGCGGCAGACAGTTTAGTGTCTTGGTGCCTTGGCACGGACAGCAAAGCTAGACGAGCCTCACCAAGTGCCACAGATGCTTCTCGATCCTCATTATCAGCGACTCTTAAGAGGGGGCAATTTTCCAGCAGATTCCCCAGCGTTCCTTACCACCAACTGGACACCAGTCTGATCAGCCTGTCTGTTGATATTGGTGTTGGTGTTAGCCAGCGAGTTATGGGTAGATGATTAATAAAGTTTAAAGGAGTTGTTATTATGGGGGAGTTCTTCCCCCTGTGAGCATGTGAGAAAAACTCAGCCAGGGCCAATAAAAGCGCTCTGGTGTGAAAAACCGTGGGTTTCAGAACCGCGCCGTTGCCCTCAGAAACTGTGTGCACTGCCAATTAAATGAGGGGTTTTTTTTGTTTTTTTTTTATAGAGGCTCGGCTCTCGGAGTGAGGCGCAGTTGCCTTCAAAGGGTGTTGCATTTAATTGCTTCTGACGTTGCCAGTATTTTCGGCTGAATTCAGCCTCAGCCCACGCACACACTCTAAAGAAGCATGTACTGTTCTTGGCAGGCTTTAGTAGGCATGCGTCTGTTAAGGCAGGCAGGATTCCATTTACCCACAGGAACGTATAGATATGGTGTGTCGTGACTGCGTATATCAGGGACACGCTTCAGGCTATAAAGTCGCTCAGCAGCCTGGTTTGATCCCCATTCGTTTTTTTTCCCTTCTCTCTTCTATTGAAATGATAAGCTAAGTTTGTGAAGTCAGTAAAAAGACACTGTTCAAATTAGACAAGCCTTAAAGCGCTCAGGCTTTGTACTCCTCAGTTCCAATTAAGGAGGCGTGACCTCTGTCAGTGACGGTCAGTCAGCCTTTTTGTTGGCAGTCTGAGTCCCGGTCCCTCAATTTTCCTGTGCAATTGCCTGTGTTTCCTATCATTTGGTCGCGTGTGTGATTCGAGGATAATGAACTAAGCAGCTGAGGATCTGAACACGATGCAGGAGAGAGCAGTCTGTGTGTCCTGAGCTGAAGGCAGCAATTCATTTGGGATTACGAACCCTATCAGTCAGGAAGCACGGCTCATTCTATAGGGGGTGGGGGGTGCGTATGGGTTAAAAATGTAAATGAGAAGGCACGTGTAGGTGTGTGTGTGTGTGTGTGTGTGTGTGTGTGTGTGTGTGTGAGTGACTGTGAGTAAGAAAGAAGGGTCTGCGAAAGAGGACACTGGAGTGCATATGTGCATGAGAGAGAAATGTTATTGCCCCCCAGGCACTCAATCCCATTTTAAGAGAGCTACAGTTCCTTTCACTTTTGCATCATGCAGATAAAAGCCATTACGGAAATCAAGCCAGTGCTTATGCCTTGCAGCCTTTCAGTTCGTCATGAAAGAGTCTATTATGTCCGGTCGGAGCATATGCCTGTGCTGCTCTTTTTTTCCATGATGGTGAAGAAGAAATAAAGGCGGTGGCACAGTGGTGTAGTGGTTAGCACATTCGCCTCACAGCAAGAAGGTCCTGGGTTCGAGTCCCGGGCTTGGCACGGTTGTCTCTGTTTGGAGTTTGCATGTTCTCACAGTGCTTGCATGGGTTTCCTCCAGGTACTCCGGTTTCCTCTCACGGTCCAAAGACATGCACAGTAAGTTAACTGGCTGTTCCAAATTGCCCCAGGTGTGAGTGTGAGTGTGTTGGCCCTGTTATGGCCTGATGGGCTGTTCAGGGTGTACCTCGCCGTCGCCCAGTGTCGCCTGAGATGGGCTTCAGCCTCCCCATTACCCTACATAATAGAAGCGGTTTGGAAACGTGAGTGAAATGAGACTCCAAAGACATGCATATTAGGCTTATTTGCTGTTCCAAATTGCTCCTGTGTGTATATGTGCGAATGGTTGTGTGTCAGCCCTGCGATGGACTGCGATACGACACGACTGGGTCTACCCTGCTTTCCCTCACAGCCGGCTGAGTTAGGCGCCAGCCTCCCTGCGATCCTAGTTTTACAGAGTTGTAGGTTGCATGGAAAAAGAGTCAGTGTTGTCAATTAGGTGTCTTAGCCAATAAAGCTGGGTCACCTGTCACCTACCAATTTCCACCCACCATCCTGTCATCGCGGATGCTAACAGTTGGTTAGTAGTCGACAGTTCAGAAAACACGGCCAGGTTTGCTCTCTTGCACTCTTAGCTATGGGTGGCTATGGAGTTATGACATCACTATTGGAATTTCCCAATGAATTCTCATGTAAACATGGTGTAAAGCATAAATATGCTATTTTATCCCATTTATAAACACAATAGTTTTTTCGTGTGTAATGTAAATGTAATAATAAATGCATCCTCTTTCTGTTAACAGCAAACTGCCCAGTTGGGCAAGAGCAGTGGTGCCCAGAATCTTCTATGTGACGGAGAAGGCCTGGAACTATTATCCTTACACCATCACAGGTAACTCTCAGAATGTTTTTTATTGTGAAAAAGTCTTTATGCTACTAACCCAGCAGTTAATCTACGGACTAGTATTTGGGCATCCTGGAGGTGTCCTAAGTCCCTAGTAGACTCGTGGCAGGCATTGTTCAGTGTTTGGTAGCCTGAAAAAAATATTACTAGCCCAAATAAAATGTAGAAGAATGTGTGTCTTAATGTAGAACAATAGATATATAGACGAAAAGTTAATCCAAAAAAATTTTTGCTCCTCCTCCTCCTCACCGCCCACACACTTCAGCGATTAACTTTACTGCCCGTGCAAATTCTTATCACTTAGCAACAGTAAATAATAAAAGTGGAAAAATCCCACACTGAATTACAGGGGGTGGCAGCACTGCACCAACTGTGCTTGCCAACCCAAAAGGGAGAAAAGAGGAGAAGTAAAATCCTCTCTCTATAGATATGGCACAACCCATTTATTGTACATTCCCTTTCCTGTTAACGCATCATGATTAAAACGCTGTTTGTTCCGTGGTCGCTGTTTATTCATATATTTCAGGCAGGGTGCGTTGCATTTTGGTAGCCTGATCGGGAAAAGTTAATAGCCCCGGAATGCAGGCTGCTAGGTTTGCAAATACAGGAAATACAGATATCAATAGCATGATGTCCAAGTTATTATCAGAAGATCTGCTAAAGAGGGTCAGAGAGAAGCATAAGGTGGGAAAAATCAGTTTACAAATCCACAAGTCAGTCACCTTTATTTGGTTTTCTGTGGTGGTGTGAATACTTGTGCAACTCGTTGTATGTACCGTGTATTCACTCTGGTTGGCAAAGCAGTGCTCCAGTTTCTAGCCCTAGTGGAGGTCAAATTTTACTACTATGAGAAACCGATTTAGTCTGGATCACATGACAACATTCAAAACGTTGTAATCATGGTTTTGTGCGACGACGATGACAAGGTGCCATGTGATGTTTTTACTCTAATTCAACTTCTACTGTCACGACCAGGGCGGGACTTGGGAAGAATTTCTCAGTGTTGTTATATCAAAATCGAGTCTGGCACCAAACTACACCGTTGTCATGTGTGGTTGAGAGTCTCTAACCCTTCTCTCTGGCCATGATGACTATTTCTCTCTCTCTTTCTCTTTGTCTCTCTCTGTCTCTCTCTTTGTTGTTCATACAGTCACGTTCATCTCTGAATGTAGTCATAGCATAGATGTAATCAGGATGCTTGGTGCTCTTTGGCAGGTGTGATTCACATGTCTCAGAGGAAGCGCAGTTTTGTCTTCATCTTCCTAGACCGCTATCTGTAATGCTATAGTGGAACACCCAGATAATGGGGTGGGAATTGGCTGCGATGAAATCGATGTGCTCCCCATGCTCAGATATAGCATAATATTCCAACACTTACTGGCCTTGGAAACCCTGCGTGAACATCCCATGTCATTCGTTACTAATAACAGTGCAGATGTTTCACTGAAGGGTGCCTCAGTTGGAGCGACGAAGGAATCTCATCAACCGCCTTATTGCAAACAGGTTATGGCGATGAATGCATGTACTGAGGGCACATTAATAGCCAAAGTTAATTTCCCATTAAAGCACTGGGAGAGAATGCAGTCTTGTGATAAAAGCGGCGCTCCGAAAAAAAAACCTTCTCAGGATACAAGGTTTCAGTATGAATTCATTTTGATGACGCCATCGATGACGTAATGTTATGTACCCGTCACGTTATGACCACACACAAGCACCAGCCTAAGCAATGAGGTCCAGACGTCCCCCTCCCCAGCCACTTCCTCCAGCTCTTCCGGGGGGGCGCCAAGGCGTTCCCAGACCAGCTGAGACACGTGGTCCCTCCAGCGTGTTCTGGGTCGGCCCTGAGGTCTCTTCCCGCTTAATTAGGATTAAGCGGTTCAGAAAATGAATGAATGAAGGAGTGTATTTTATTTTATGGCTTGAAACACGTTACAGTTAGGAGGGGAAGATAGAGTAGAAGAAGTCACCATCACTCAGACATTCATTCCCTTTTCCACGGTTATATAACGGCATGAGAAATATCACCGCGGGGTTCCCACGTGTACATGTACGGACGGATGGACAGATGCAATGTTCGCGACACAAAAAATCAGATCGATGCTATACCAATTTCTATGTAAGTATGGTGCGTCGCTATAATTTCGGATTTCTCATACTCATTTGCCGAACCACTTAATCCTGTGAGGGTCGCGGTGAGGCTGGTGTTGATCATATTTAGGCTGCTGGCTGAATCTATATATTATTATTAATCAGGTTAATTTGCACCATTCAGACCAGTTCGAATCATATCATTCTCAACCACTGTGGAGTCATGATGAAATGCTTAATACCACTGTGTTGCAATTTTAAAAACCACTCAAAGCTTAACAACAGCTGGGACAAAACCAGAGGTTTATAAGAGGAACTTTTCAGATGTACCGGTTCCTCAGTAATCTCAAGATCTGTGAGTTATAAACTGTCTGCTGAAGCTGAAAGGGTGCCAGTCCAGTCGATATCACTGACAGCATGAAGTAGTGATGTGAATTACCCTCATCTATCATTTGCCTTCCTACATTCCACCGGGCAGAGCCGAATGGGTTTGTTCCAATGCGACTGCAGCAGCACCGAATGGCTCCACAACAGGCTGAAACTCTCTTTATTATATATATGTGTTTATAATAATCTGAGGTACTTATGGATATCAGTGCAAATAGAAAAGACTTCTACTTCTAAGAGTTCCACTTGACGTGTTTTCGCTCCACACACACACACACACACACACACACACACACACACACACACACACACACACACACACACACACACACACAC
>JBCNYH010000021.1:6384475-6401926 GCA_039654325.1 Tandanus tandanus
AAGACTTTATGGAGTGGTTCAGTTTTTCCCTCATCAGTTCAAGACGTCGGTGAGAAATGAACCCGACACTGGATGGAGATAAATGTTATGTTGCTTAAGTTTGGTAAAACAATGGCATAACGATTATGTGCTGAGATCAAAGCCGGAGGCGATCCAACAAAATATTACAGTGCTCGACTTATTTTGGCAGGGTTTTATCATTAAAAAGAAGTTTTATTTTAAACTCTGTCTGAAAGGAACAGTGTCAGGTTCTACTAGAGCCTTCGTGCTCCCCACATACTAAACAAACACATGCTAGACAAACCAATTAGGATCACAGGGAGGCTGGAACCTATCGTAACCAGCTCTGGGTGAAGGCAGGGTACACCCTGAACAGCTTGCCAGACCACTGCAGGGCCAACACGCAAACACACAACCATTCACACTCACACTCACACCTGGAGGCAATTTGGAACAGCCAGTTAGCCTAATGTGCATGTCTTTAAACTGCCAGGAGTACCTGGAGGAAACCCACGCAAACACAGGGAGAACATACAAACTCCACACAGAAACGCCCTCAAAGAGCCCAGGACTCAAACCCAGGACCTTCTTGCTGTGAGGCGGATGTGCTAACCACTATGCCACTGTGCCCCCCTAAAGAATTCAATGTTCTTTAAAAGGAGTCTACACTTGTACACAAAAGTATATCATATTATATACTGCAGATAAGAGTTCGTAGCCTCCCAAAACACTTCACCCCCAACAGGGAATGGGTTCTAGATCCGGTTCCAAGTGAACCATCCTGCATTTCCACCAGTTTAGAGCGAACCCACTGTAATCAAGAACGCACCATCATGGAAAGGTGTTTCACAAATCACAATCTCCGTTTCTGCATTCCGCTTCCTCTCCAAAAGTGGAGACCCACTTTTTGAGTTTTCGAGCCACTTTATATTTGATGGAAATGCTCCGAACAGCACAGGGATGGTTGTACATTGGCTCTTTAAGGGTTCCGTCAGCGAGACAAACGGGAGATTGCTTCAAGGCACTATTTTTAATGAATGAACTGTACACTCTTAGCAAAATAACTAGCACCGATTCTTCAGACAATTAAGGGATCTTAGCTTCTCCGTAGAGTTCTACCTGCAGCCCACAGAGCGGAAGCCCTCTTTAAGGTTCTACTAGAATCTCTCAGGGCTCTTCACAGGTACTCTGTGTACTGTAAGGTCTGTTTAAAGCTGTATATGTTCTCCATTATGTCTCTGAAGGAACCCATAATGTCTCAGTGTCCATTTAGAAGGAAGAACCCTCACTTAGCCAAAAAGTATCCCTTATACATCCTTTAGGTACTTAAGTGTTCTTCACATTCTTAATTTACTAAAGTGTTCGAACATATTGATACAATCTGAAAATGTTTGAGTTGCCAGATTGTTCTTTGGAATCTAAGGGTTCTTAGCATCCTGAGGTCTCAACATGTGGCAGAACAGAATTTTTTTTAAGTGGTTGACAAACTCTCCCAAGCTCCAACTAACAACACCTTCTGAAAACCCTTTTAGAAGAAGAACCCAACTGTAACATTAAAGGGTTCCTTTAGTGATACCACCTGAAGAACGCACGAGCCTAGACAGTGTATGTGAATGAAGGTCCATCCTTACCTGTGTAATTAACGCTGAATGGAGAACCCTTACACACTCAGACCTGCGCGCACACACACACGCACACACACTCTTCAACTTCCGTGCATCCTCAGCTCCTGATGCTGAACCTGTCCAGGTGTTGAAATCCCCCTCATGCACACACACAAATACACACAGCGACAACCTGAGAGTAATCCACAGATGTGTGTTTAGAGAGAAGTGGTGGTGGTGGAGTGTGTGTTTGCATCTGTGTGTAAGACAGAGAGAGAGAGAGAGAGAGAGAGAGAGAGAGAGAGAGAGAGAGAGAGAGTCAGTGTACAGGGTGTGGGAGGGTGGAACCTGTGTTCAGAGGATAAGGTTTCAGTGGGGACGAGGTGGCTCAGCGCGCAAACTGACGGACTCGGCCAATTATAGAGTGAGATTCCAGGATATTTTTGTCTTTCTTCATCTACCATTCTCATTTTTCCTCTTTCATTCCTTTACTACTTACACACGTTTCTCTCCAGTGTGCTTGTGGGTTGGTGGGTGGGTGGGTCGGTTGAGTAACACACTGCCTGTGGTCAGTGATGGTGGTTCTGTGTGAAGTTTGCATGTTCTCTCCTTGCTTGCTGGGGTTTCCTCTTGGTACACTGGTTTCCTCCCACAGTCCACAGACATGCACATTAGGCTAACTGCTTGTTCCGATTTGCTCCAGGTGTGACTGTAAGTCTGAATGATTTATGCCCCCATCATGCATCCATGGCAAAACAGGTGCATGCTGGTCCAAACCAAGGGTAAATGAGGAGGTTATGTATATAGGGTAAGACCTGGCAACCATCCATCCTACCTCCCTGTATTTTTTTTTTTTTTTTAGATATAAATTTCACTAAAAAAAAAGAATGCTATATAGAGCATGAATTACCTTTAATGCTTAGCTATTGCAAGTTGTGGATTAACTGGAGCCAATCCCAGCTGACTTCTGGTGCGAGACATGGTTACACCCTGAATAGGTCTCTAGTCTATCATGAGGCTAACACACAGGACATACATTCCTATACACATATACACATTCACACCTACAGGCAATTCTAAATAGCCAGCTGACCTAATGTGCATGTCTTTGGACTGTAGGAGAAAACCTGAGTACCCAGAGGAAACCCACACAAGCACGGAGAGAACATGCAAAGCTCTCAGCTCTCAGTTGGTTCAGAGCCAGAACCTTCTTGCTTTGAGGTGACAGTGTTAGCCACTACACCACTATCCTGACCGATGCTGAGCTGGATTTATAAATAAAATATAATGTTGTGTCTGGAGTCTGGAGTGACCTCTGAGTCTGCAAAGGGCTTCGTCTGGGCTCATGTTGGATTATAGCCAAATAATTATCAAAAAAACTAATGATAATAATAATACAATAAAAAGTCACACTTAAATAAATAAATCAATTACAATAATAATAATAATTATTATAATAATAATAATTATAATAATAATAATGTAAGAGAATTAAATAACACAGAACATTATATCAGCAATAAAGGAGTAAATAAGTATATAAAAATAAATAAAAATATATTAAACAAACAAACAAATGACACTATTATAAGCAAAAAAACAAAAATAAATAAATAAATGAATAAATGGCATTATATTTATAATATTGCTTTGATTTGCATGATATGGTGTTAAAAATATTGTAATAAGTAAACACATCAAAGAAAGAAAGAAATGACACCACTGTGACAAACAAACAAACAAACAAGCAAACAATAAATAACTATATAACTTCATGCATATAAATTAATAAATAAATAATGGCATTATATTTAATAAATTGTATTTTTACATTGTATCACTCATTCATTTATTTATTCATTTATTTATTCATTTTCTAAGCCGCTTAATCCTAATTAGGGTCGCGGGGAGGCTGGCGCCCGTCTCAGACGACTCTGGGCGAGGACGGGGTGCACTTTAAAACATTCTAATAAGTAAACAAACATCAAAGAAAGAAAGAAATAACACCACTGTGACAGACAGGCAAATAAACAAACAAACAATAAAAACATAAATTATATTTATTATATTGTGTTGTGGGTTTTGTTTCTTAATGAGATATGATATTATTGTAAGTACGTGTTCAGCTATTCTGCAGATTAAAGATTAAAACTTTGACCCTGACACTTGACCTTGACACATGGATCTAATATAACCCCACACTAACGACTGTCTCTTCCTGCGTCCCAGCTGCTCTGAGCTCATGTTTAAATAACGGACTCACCATGCCTTACAGGAAACAGGAAACTGTACACTCATATCCTATAGAACCCTTCAACATGATGCAGATTTTAGGTATTTTTAATTTTTTTAATTTACCTAAGCATTTGTTTTGTGCTTTTAATTTGCATGTTGATATACTTCATTCATTCATTTATTCATTCTTTCCTTCATTCATTTTCTGAAGCGTTTAATCCTAATTAGGGTCCATCTCAGCCGACTCTGGGCGAGAGCAGAGTACACCCTGGACGGCTCGCCAGGCCATCACAGGGTAGAAACACGCTGACGGCTATGCAGCCTCCTCTTTACGAAAGTCAGCAATGGTTCTTTTACAGGCCTCTCACCACAGACAGTGAGAGACATGGCCGGCCTTTGATAACCCAGTTAGCTGCACTGGGGGGACTGGAATCGTGATGATCTTGAGGGAACTTGGTGGAATCGTGATGATCTTGAGGGATCTTGGTGGATTCGTGATGATCTTGAGGGAGCTTGGTGGAATCGTGGTGATCTTGAGGGAAATTGGTGGAGTCGTGGTGATCTTGAGGGAACTTGGTGGAGTCGTGGTGATCTTGAGGGAACTTGGTGGAATCGTGGTGATCTTGAGGGAACTTGGTGGAGTCGTGGTGATCTTGAGGGAACTTGGTGGAGTCGTGGTGATCTTGAGGGAACTTGGTGGAGTCGTGATGATCTTGAGGGAACTTGGTGGAACCGTGATGATTATCAAAAAAGTTTGCCACAATTTATAACAATTAGATGCCAGTCGTGATAAAAGGTGAGAATTGTAGTAGAGCGCAACATGCCTTCATGCGCATGAGCTACTCATGGCTTCAACTTTTAGTGTGAGGCTGGTTGAAATGGCTCAGACACCTTACAATCGTAACCCCGCTATGCCATGTTGGTGTGCGTGTCATGCAAAGCAATTTTATGCAACACGATATCATCTGTGCTTTTAGGTAGCGCCTAAAGTTTCTATTAGACCTTTAATAATTTGTGTTTATTTAATGCATCCTGGAGCACTTTGAATGCAGCATTAATCCAGCCGTGTTCGGACTGTTTGCAGGTATCTGATCAGAAGCCGTTGGGGAGCTGGGCAGTAAAACAGGGTCAGCGTGTGTCATGTCCTGCTGTATATAACGCCCAGACGAATGAGTATGTGGTGGTTACAGATGAAAAGGTAAAGGAAGCTGAGTTAGTAGAACAGATCAGGAATATAATGGCATAATCATAAACAGTCTCTCTTTTCTCCTTCTTGCTCTTCCTTTTGCCTTCTTTAGGTCATCAGAGTTTGGAAGGATGAAGAAATCAGTCTCGATAAAACCTTCAAAGCAACAGTAAGTGTGTTTCGATGCTGTAATATCAGTTTGTGAAGCTCTAGAGTGGGATTATATTTAAGAAAACACTAAACCGGTGGGGTCTACTGCCTGCATGACTTTATATAAAGTTGCATGTTGTTCTGTTTCCTGTTCTAAGAAAGCCTCATGTGCGTTTTAGGTGTCAGCCGCGATCTACAGAGTGCACTCGGCCCCGGAGCAGGAGCCGGTGGTGCTGTTTCAGTGCGGCGCTGTCCGACTCCTCGACTCGCTCCTCGCTGCTCCTCAGCAGCCCATAGAGGAGCTGCTGTCACAGGAGGAGGTCATCAGGTGAGATGAGACACGGTGTGCACGGATCTGGCCGGTGTCACCGATCCTGATAGGGTCGCAGGCCGGCTGCAGCCCATGACACTCTGGGTGAGGGCGGGATACAGGACTCGCCAGGCCCTCGCAGGGCAACACACGCACAACCGTTCACACTCACATTCAGACCTAGGGGTGATTTCGAACAGCCAGTTAGCCTTATGTGCGTGTATTTCGAATGTCAGAAGAAACTAGAGTACCCAGAGGAAACTCATGCAAGCACAGGGAGAACATACAAACTCTACACAGAAACACCCCTGCCAAACCCGAGACTCAAACTCAGGACCTTCTGGGTCCTTTTTTAATTCCATTAGAAATAGTGATAGGGATACGTGACAGGCGCCGTTTGATTTGTGTGCAGGTGGAGTACAGCACTGACGGCGGAGCAGCGGCTCATCCTCCTTTTCAGCACAGAACAGGTACAGTACACATTGGGTGTGTAAAAATATACATATTTAGTTTAAGATGAATTTTGTACCGCTTACACCTGGAGTACAGATGCTCTATCTTCTGTTAGCTCTCTTGATTGGCTGTAGCCAGAAGCAGAGATGTCGATCATATCTTGTATATAGGGTGAGCTTTATTTATTTTTACGTGTTTTAGAAAGGAGAACACTTCCTATACGTCCAGAGGTTCAGCCCTAACACTCTGTCGAAGCACAGATTGGACACGGCGCCCGGCGAGTCGGCTCCCCTCAGCTACACCGCCACCTTCAGAGACGGGAATGTACATCTGGTGTACCTGTGTAAGCTTCCGTCCATCCGTATTCATTTCTCATCACTTTGTGAGGTCTGTAGTCATTAAGACTATTTTATTTGTTGTTGTTGGAAGGGGTCTCCAGTGTCATAAATACAAATGTTGAAAGTAATGCCTATAATAGAAGTGTTGACCAGAAATGACTTACTACACATGATATTAAAGGTACAATGTGTAAGATTTCACGGTGTTTAGCACCATCTTGTGGCGAGGTTCCAGATAGCAAGCAACTGAAGTTTCATTCCTGGCCCTCCCCCTCAAAGCCTGTATGCTTCTGGACTACTGTAGAAACATGGCCGTGCAAGATGGCGGCCTCCATAAAAGGGAACCCACTCTGAAAAACTCAACGACTTTTATTTATTTTTTAATAGTTACAGAGAATTGAAGACTTGCGTATTGATGATGTACTTAATTTTTGATTAGGGTCGGGGGGTGACTGAAGACTGCCTCAGACGACACTTGGCGAAGGCTCGCCAGACTATAGCGGGGCAAAACAAACACACACAACCATTCACGCACGTTCAGACGTAGGGGCAATTTAGAACAGCCAGTTAGCCTAATGTGCATGTCTTTGGACTGTGGAAGGAAACCGGAAGTACCCCGAGGAAAACCATGCAGTCATGGGGAGAAGTCGCCGTTCGTCCGCAAGCATACAAGTCACAGAATATCCTCGCCCTGGGAGTTAATCTTAAAACCAAAATGGCTTCGTGTTCACTTTTACACCAAATATAGAGAGAGTAATATAATGGTGGAGTAGGAAGAGTAGTGCACATGTAACGGTAAATGGCTGAGTCACAATAAGTACAACATACAGGAATTCATATAATCATATAATAATAAAGCAGACAGTACTGTCTCACTTACCGACTGATCCTGTCTCTTCAGTACGTACCGGTGGTGTGTATGAGAGCATCCTGCTGACTCGACCCGCAGTCTCTGTGTCTGCTGAAGGAACTCAGGCTCTGCCGCGCTCTCTGCTCTTACAGCTGACCACTGGAGACGGAGAGCTGAGCTGTGCCTCGCTGCTGCCTCTCGACCAGGCTCATGTGGCTGTGGTGGGAGTTCCACATCCCTCAGCCGGAACTGGGAAAGGTACCAACCTTTGGCACTCAATGTTTAGGCAGATTATGCTGTTACTCTAGTTCATGTTATGTTCCGAGACTAAGATTTGTTATTTGATTGGTTGTTTCTTGTAGATTTCCTGTGCCTGTGGAACACACACTTTCAGACCCTGCAGGCTGCCAGAGAGCTTCCAGGAAGGATATATGGCCAGGTCAGACACCTGTAGTGTACACACTCCCTCACTCTCTCTCTCACACACACGCACATGTATTTAGAGTGTGCACTGTGGAATATACAGCTCTCTTCAGACTCTGTTCAGTTTATACTCTGGTCAGTACGATCATATAAATCATTATGCTAGGGCTCGACAAGGTGCACCACTATCAACCTGGAGATCAATGGTTCGAATCCAGGTTGATGCCACAGGTATCCACGACCGGGAGTCCATTGGCCGGGCTTTCACAGGAGGAAGGGATGGAATATGCTCCCCTGTCACTCACAGTGATCACCAGCCAATCATAGGCGCCTGTGAGCTCATTCGTACGAGGGGGCGATTAGCGTTTTCCCTCCGTATTTCGGTCGCCCCAAGTACGCATGTGCAGCAGTTTGTAAAGAGGCGGGTGGCAGCATCGCATGTCACAGAGGGGGCATGTGCATGCTTACACCTGCACCTGGTGGGTGGTGGTCATGTGATAAGGACCGCAAAACCTGACGGCTAAATACAACAGTGTGATAATGTAAATCTGTATGATATTCTGCAATCAAGACGTAGATGATTTGATGGTTTATTAAATGTTTCCTTATTTTCACTGTCATAATTAATGATTATTGAATTGTGACACTACTACTCCGCCTGTAATGGTGTATCATGTCACAGTAGATCAGTAGACCGAACCGCTTAACCCTGTTAGGGGGGGCTGGAGCCTCCCATCTGACACTGGGCGAGGATGGGGTACACCCTGAACAGCTCGCCAGACCATCACAGGGCCAACACACACCTAGATGCAATTTGGAACAGCCAATTAGCCTAATGTGCATATCATCGGACTGTGGGAGGAAACCCACGCAAGCACGGGGAGAACATGCAAACGCCGAACCCAGGACCTTTTTGCTGTGAGGCAGGCGTCCTAACCTCTACACAACCCTACATTAACATACATTAAATGGTATACACATACCACTATCATCACCATAGGCAGTCACTGTGTAATCCACTCAATAAGTCACTGTGGTAAAAGCCTGGTACGGTGACAGAAAGGCTAACCAGGGTATTGTTGACGTTACACTAGAATGCCATGAAAACACACAAACGCTTAAATGTGAAACAGCGAGTGACTGGCTAGATGGGGTCGTTAAGATATTGGAGCTATCTTTTTATAGGCTGCTGCAAAATAAAGAAAAGAGAAGTAAATGGAGTCGTTTTATATTTATACCTGACTATAGCCTTCACAAATATTTGTTATTTGTAATTTATCATTTTTTATATATTTAATTAAATGAATGTTTTAGTTATATAGTTAATAGGCTATTATTTTACATCAGCCTGTACAGATTTTGTTTTTTTTTAATTGTTGGTTATTACAAAAATAATAATAAAGCATGTATTTTTATTTAGCAAAAGGAATACTTAAGTTGATAAAGTGGAAAATAAGTGTCTTTCATAGTATCATTGTCTAACTTCTTTCTAAAAATGTAATGATTAAAAGTTTAAAGTACAAGTCAGCACTTGTTAAAAGTTAATCTCATTCAAATATCATGATTAATTTCTTTCTGTGTGCAAAATCTGAGGCCGAGAGCTCCTGTTTTAACGATTTTATGGGCAGTTATTTGAAAACTGAGTCTCAGACTGATGTCATCGAGGCCCAAGTTGAAATGTACAAGTACAGGATTTGAATATATTCATTTATTGACAGATTTGTGTTGGGGTGTGAAAAGGTTTAGAAATCATTCCCTGTGCAGTGAGAAACTATATACACCAGGATTAATATATTTAAGCACAAACTCCTGAAATACTGAAAGAAATGATGTTTGAAGCCAAACTCCTCCATGTTAACTTGGACCTTGATGATGTCATCATTCTGAGACTCAGCTTTTAAATATCCACCCCTAAAATCGAGCAAATTAATGCCCACCTACAGGCATCTTTAAATCCTAATAAATTCAGAGGGGTCTGTGTGAGTATTAAGGAATTTTAATCCACCTACACATCTGTACGCTGGTTGATTGTTCTAACATGTAACAGCAGTCAGTGTTGGTCAGAACACTTGTTCTCCAGGTCCATCCAGGCAGAACCAGCTGAATAGTGTGATACAGTACACACACATACCCGTAACTATGGGTGACTGCTCATGACGACTGATCTGTGTTTGCTGTCTTATCTGTGCAGATGTGGTGTTACTCCAGCAAGCTGTTTGTGTGTCATGGGAAAACTCTCTCTGTGATTCCCTTCGAGTGTCAGAAGTCATCTCTGGCTACCGCAATGGGGAAGCTAAAACAGACCAGTGCTAACGGTATCATACTTTAATACTAACTCCTACTTATTGCACGAACATTGGTATACTGTTACTGTGTCTCAGTTTTGCACACTTGTGTAGTTATCCTTGCTATTTTGTGAGCATACCTGCGTTCACATTGAAGTATCTCAGCATGCAGTGCGTTATTAGTACCTGGATGATGTGACTGTATACCTTTCATACTCAATGAAAATGAATACTCTGCCAAGGATGGAAGAGTTGGGACTTCTAGTCTTTGTGAAATTGGCGGTCAATGCCAATGAGCAGTGACACACAGCTGAGAAAAATGCTGGACACGATCGTCATTTCTGCTAAGTGAAATGACGCATTTCCAGGTTAATGCCCAATTAGCGACGGCGCTACCCTGCTGAAATTCGTGCACCTCGCAAGCAAGTACACGGTTCACTCCACTGAAGTATACTAACAGAGTTATTGAATTGATACACGTGACAACAGTTCCATAATGTAGCAGAAATAATCAGTGAAATCGAAACTTAAGGGTCGGATTCGCGCTACAATGCATTTCTGCTGTTATCCTTTGGACCCCAGCTGCTCCATGAAGCTGAAGTGACACGCCATCGAGGGTAAGTGCGATTTCAGCAAATGCTATAACCTTCCTTCTATTTGTCTTGAATTTAGACATCAAGGGACCGGTGATTGTGCCGTCCTGGAACGATCTGCTTCATGGCAGCGCGACGCAGACACATGCACAGGCGAAGAGCCGGAGCACGAGGAGGACTGTAAGATATAGCGTAGAAATTGTCTGTACCTTTAATCAGCACGAATGATTAGATCACAGGATAATAAGTTGGTTTGTTTTACGCAGACCTGTGCTACATTTCATCTGCACAGCTAGACTGCTATGGCTAATATTGTATTGTGTTGAAATATGCTAACTGACTATGGGAGCCGTCTGTAGTACATGCTTTAGATCCTCCTTATTTAGCACGGTGTATTGAATAATAAGTAATAAAAGTGCAGAAGTGGGGGTGGATGTCACTGAATAGCAGAGCGACAGTTCATTTCAGCAACATCCATCAAGCCTCAGGCGCATAATTGTATATCCTACATGGAAACAGAAGCAAAATATTATATTAAAAAAAAATTTAAATCACAAAGGATAATGAAATGTATATGTGGGCTAGGATTTAATATTGGGATTAAGTGCTGATGTGTACCCCCTCTATAGAAGACGAGCTCAAAGAACCAGCCGTGTCCGACGGACGACCAGCTGGCGGAGGGCATCAAGGTAATCAGTCATGTCTCTCTGATAGAGTTGCTAATTAATGTTTAAGCCCCGTAACACTTTCTTATTCTGGGCATAAATAATCCATTTGCTTTTAAACCTAGTATGCTAGTAGATGGTGTCATGTTCTGTAGGTGGGCACCGTTCAGGAGGTGGAGACTCGGGTGCAGGAGTTTCTGAGTGGAGTGGAGCAGGAAGCGCTACACCTCTCAGCCGGGAGACTGGCTTGTGAACTAGTGGCGCGGTGTCAGTCAGAACCAGGGTTCTACCCACACAGTGCGCTGCTACAGCTGGTCGACACACATTACCTGTGCCACAGGTGAGAGAGCATTAAAGACACTGAGACATTTGAAATGCATCAGGTGCTTTGTTTTGTTTTGGTTTTTTTTTATATATATATATATATATATATATATATATATATAAACCTCGTCGAATATAGTGAGCTGCGCTCATCACAATACAGATTTGGTTTTGTGTAGTGTGTGTCCTGAGCTGCTGATGCTGGCTTTAGAAAAAAGCGACTTCCGCCTTTGCCAGTTCTGCCTGCAGCTCTTCCCTGATATTCCTGAAGCTGTTACCTGCATCTGTCTCAAAACTATCCTTAGGTGAGTCACCATCTGTGTGTTTTCCACAACACAGTCATTTGTATGGTCCATTACTGCATATGAAGTGGTTTGCAGTCACATTAAAAACATCAGTTAAACTGTTCTTATCAATTCATTTGTTGTCACGGTAACTAAAAAATGTTAGCCGACGTAATCTGTTTTTATTTCTGGGCCAGAACTTAGAGCAGCGGTATTGGTCATTCTTACAACGTATTTTGTGTGTATGTAATATATTCAAGAGATACAGACACTTATTTTAACATAAATGACCATAAAAAGCACAAAACCGGGTAATTTTATCCCGTGGATTACTAGCGGGGGCTGAACCAATGGTTAGCAGTCGTGTTTTTTTCTTAGAAGATACGTGAACTCGTTTGGCAGGGTTGTCCAGCACAAGTAAACAAGCAGATCTATTCAGCGAGTGATATTTTAGGTGATAAAAAAAAACGTTTTCAAGAAGCAACTATGGCTAGCTGTTTGGAGGAAATGGGTATAAATTGGTTTGAACCAAAGAGGGAGGAGTCTTGTGGAGACTGCGAGACGTCACATTCTAGTGACTCTGAGGACGAGACTGCTGCCAGAGATGTGCGTGAAGGTAAATCAAAAATGGCTTATAGGGCTCCCGAGTGGCGCATTGACAAGGTGCGCGACTATCAACCTGGAGATCGCGAGTTCGAATCCAGGTTGATGCTGCAGCCATTCGTGACTGGGAGTCCATGGGAACTAATTGGCCGAGAAAAAATGGCTTATGCAGTTTTGCCAACTTGGCTTTCCTGTCGTTAGTTGGTTTAGGAACAAAGAAATGTTTTCTGCGATTTTTGCACTTGTTTGTGCAGCTCAGCACTGGCCGATAATGTGTTATGATGCATGGGGTCAGTGACGTAGCCTCTGATGTTATACCTGATCGTTTTAAAGAGCCCGTAACTCTAATTCACCACAGGGCCTCTTTAAACTTGAATGGGCACTAGCCAGATTTCATTACATTCCAGTGAAGCATGGTGGTAGTAGCATCATGTTAGACACAGCCTCTTGGTTACCATGCATTGGTTGGACGTGCAGGTGTTTCTGTATCTATCAATCAGAACCAGTATTTTTATTTTATTTTTATTTTATTTTTTTTACACAACATCCAATTTATTATTGCTTTTATTATATTCCTGTATTAAAACTGTTGCGAATCAGAATAGAAAAACTCAAAAATACAACGGAAAGTAGAAATGTTTGGGGATCCACAGCCCTTATTGTGGAATGTCCCATGACCACTTAGCGGGACATTCAGCAGCCGGACCCTGTGTCCCTCTCTCTCTATCTGTTATAATGTCCTGCTATGACCTTTGTGAACTTACCACTTATGACAAGGTTGTATGAAAGGTCTTTAGACGGGCTTTTAGAAAAAGTAGATTCGGTTGCAGTGGAGAACATTCTTTTTTTAAATATCTCTATCAAGACAGAGAATTGATGTTTGTTTCGTATGAAAGACCTTTCTACAGACTTTCAAGCAGAGTGGATTTATATTTTTTGCTTTGCTACATTATTTATTTATTTATTTATTTTACTGCAACCCTGGGCCATCCCACTCCCAGAGCTTTATGCAGTTTGCATATTGTCCCTTTTTGTCATTGTTGCATATCTCTCTCTCTCTCTCTCTCTCTCTCTCTCTTTTTCACATTTTAAATCTCTCTCCATCCCTCCTCCCTCCCCCAGTGTTCCAGACCTAGAATTGGAGCACATGGATCTGGAGGCAGACAGTCTACTCTTCATGAAGGCTCTCACTCAGAGCCCCGACTCTGACACTGACCAGCTTAACGGCGTCTGTCCACCACCTGCGGACGAGGAAAGCTGCGACGTTCCCTCGGAAACCCAGTCAGTTGGCCCCAAACCCCCCAGAGACCCGTTAGCTCTGGATATGAGCTGTCCTGTGGGACTACACAAAGGAGCGCTCCTGTATCCTTAAAAACGTCGCACCAGCAGCAGCTTTGTTCCACTTCATTCAGTTTTTTAAGTGATTTGGATTTCAAGTGTGTATGTTTTGAGATGTTTTTATGGATATGATGACCAAAACACAGAAGATGACCGTGTGTTACTCGAATCCTAGAGCATGCACTTATTTTAAAATGAATTGGAGCCAACATAGCACAGACTTCAAGTCATCCATGTGTGAAGTGTTTCCTTAATCTAGGGTTCACTAGTAATGAGATTCTCCAGACGCCGTACACCGACAATCTTCTACTTTCACATCTAAAGGACCTCGGCGTCTCACAGGTTATAGTAAGTACACCAATGTGCTGATTCAGCGTTTATATGCAGTGTTTTAATTCCAACCCTGGTACATTTTCAATCCCAAACACCCGGAGTAAAAGTTGATATTTGGACCTATTGTAGGAACACAAAAAGAAATGGAATAAAATTAGCCATCTGTCCAAGGTTGCATTCCGCGCACTAACTCAAAAACTCCATCACCGATCAGCCCCATTTTTGGTGTGGATGCTTGGACTGGGTATCTACACAAGCCTACCGATTTTAGTCCTAGTTCTATATCCAATATGGCCTCCATGGCCTGAGGGCTTTGGCAGCTTTGTGGAGCTATTTTTTAAAAAATATATATTTCAGTATTTATTGACACTGATGTACTTTCCACTGCCTTGTTTTATGTTTTAATATTGTGTATTGCAACATGTGTTTTTGAAATGCGTGCAATTTCGTTGTATTTAAACAATGACCGTAAAGACCCTTGTCTTCTAGTTTATCTCAAAAAAAAGGTCTGGATCTACATTCTATTTTTTGCACGCAGCAACATTAGAAGCCATCTTGGTGAGACCACTTTTCTGTTGAAAGTTGATCTTAAACTCAAATTAAAACAGTTACGTCTGAGGTGTGTGCTGGATTACAAACCTTTATTTATTTAAATGTTGTTGTTTTTTTGCCAAAATTTTAGCTAAGTAGGTTCTTTGTTTTTCTTTGATTGTTTTTTTCAAAGCAAAAATACCTCCGGCAGCTTGTTAGAATAACTCATAACTTTACTAATCATTTCACTAACTTCCAACAGTGAAATTTTTCCAGGTTTTTGTGCTGTATTGTCTTCCAACCCTTTTACTCCATACTGAGATTTTACAGCAAGGTGGTCTTACCAAGATGGCCGCCACCTGGCTGCAAAATTGAAACACTGATGTGCAATCCAGTCTTTTTTCCTGTAAGCTGGATGCTTTTAGCATTAATGTTGGAATTAGCTTAGCACTAGCATAAATTTAGTTCAACTTGTAGTTCACAAAAATGAAAATAAAACAAGACACACTGATTAGCTTTGCGACAGAAGTGTGTAAATTGTTGCATTGGTTTTCACTTCTGTCTGCTTTATTTTCCCCCGAATTATTTCCCTCGGTGAAATTCTGCCTCTTGAGTTATTCAGAGACTCCAGCTGAATTGTGGGATACCATGATGTTAGTGTATTCTGGTAATCTGCTTCAGATTGTAAAATGATTTTTGTTTAGTGGAGTCTCATAGGCATGGAAGATGACTTGGATGGCTGTCCTGTGTCCATGCCACCACAGGAAACCCAATAAGGCCGTGGAGTTACCAATTAATTCAAGGTTTATTGTTGATAAAACTGAAATCCAAAAAAAGAGGCTCAGACTCGCACAGAATTAAAAAAAAAACACGATCTAACTCTGTTAAGTAGACAAACTTTCGCTTAGCAAAACAAGATCAAACTTTAACAGGAAATACTGGACGGGAAGTGGTCCAACGGAGTGAATGTACACTAAAGCAAGGGGCTTGTTTTCCCCTATGTGTGTTCAGCTCCTTCTGCAGTACCTGAGGTTCCTGTACCTGAAGTACTCTCAAGATGCCCACGCTCAGATCCGCACCTTACGAATGCCAGCCATAAATCAGGTCTGATATCCTTCAGTTTATTTGAATTCCTGGTATTAAATTTTTATAACTTGTATACCACAAATTGCTGATCATTTATATAAAATGTCATAAATGAGAGAGTCGCTCATTATTATTATTGTAAATTCAATGTGGTAGCGATATGTTGTGTAGATATTCATTTGCGAGTATCAGATGCTCAATTCTGTGGCTTGTATGTACATTAAAGGTAACATTCAGTGCCCAGTAAAACCGAACACTCCACACCAGGTCTTTTATAATCATACAGGGCTTTTATTTCTCTTTCAATTCTTCTTCTACTCATTTACAGTAACAGACCATGTTACTGTAACCATGCATTTAGGCACAAGGGTGCCTAAACTTTTGCATGTCACTGTAGAGATATAAAATAAGCAGCACAAAATCACTCGCTCTTCTGCCAAACTGCTTAATCATTTTAGGGTGACGGGGTAGGCTGGAGCCCATCTCCGACAATACTGAGCGAAGGCTGGGTACACCCTGAACAGATTACCAGACAACAAACACAACCGTTCACACTCACACCTAGGGTTTTGGAATAGCCAGCTAATGTTTAACGTGCACGTCTTTGGACTGTGGGAGGAAACCGGAGTACCCAGATGTAAGCCGCGCAATTATGGCGAGAACATCGAAGCTCCACACAGAAACGGCGAGCCCGGGGCTCGAACCCTTTTTGCTGTGCTAACCGCTACGCCGCCGTGCCGCCCACAGCACGAAATGTTTCCCTTAAGTTTTATGTTAGTGTGGAGGTCAGTCGTCGGTCATGTGTGTAGAATTTATTTATTTAGTCATCTGAGCTCATTGTTTGTGCAGGATCTGAATCAAACAGCTGGAGTTTAATATTCACACCTGTGGCCTTTTTTTCTTTCTTTTTTTTTTTTTATCTTGTAGATTTTAGACTGGGTTTGCTTGTTGCTCGATGCTCACTTCACAGTCCTGGCTTTGGCTCCGGAAGCGAAGAGCCTGCTGTCCGGCCTTCACAAGTTTGTGAGATCACAGGTCAGTCCGTATCATTTTCAGTACTTTTTAAGGAATTGCTTTTGTTTTGGCTGCTAATTAGCTGCTGAATAGCTAATTAGTAAAATCAGGTGTGTTGGGAACAAGGAAAACACTAAACTATGCAAGGCAGGGGTCCTCCAGGACCAGGGTTGGGAACCTCTGTTTCAGAGGGTCACTCATAGAGGGTAAGGTAGATTATGATGACAAGAGTTCAAGTTGTTATAACTTGGCATAGTTATAATGAAATGTCTCCCCCTAGGGGGCGTCTGATGCACATTTTGCCCCATGTTAAACTATAAAGATTTTTGGGGGGATTTCCATTAAAACAAACATGTCCCTGTACACGGATCACCTCCAAAATCGAATAGGTTCTTTTCAGGCCCAGGCCCCACCCTTCCACCAAGTTTGAAGAAAATCAAAATGTGATGGCTAGCCATTGTACCAGACTCTACAGTAGAGAAAAAAATCCAAATCTGTGCTTAACGCTTTTTGAGTTCTGTTGCACTCAAACAAACAGAGGTGAAAATGTAACCTCCTGGCAGAGGTAGTGATTGGGAAGAGTTGTGCATACAGTGGACAGAGTTTTGAACGTCTATGAACATCTCACTCTCTCCTTAGTCCTGTAGCTCTGTACTTCCAGTTACAGACACCTTCTGTTACAGACACTTTCCTACTTTCACTTCAGACCATAGTCAGGAATCACAGGGGAGATTGATTTATTTATTTATTTCCTCCAGGACTGAAGTTGATTCAGCTCTTAAAGGAGCCACGCTACTCTTATACCACCAGTCTCGGACACCCTATCTATAGAGATATCTATCGGGA
>JBCNYH010000021.1:6421993-6434476 GCA_039654325.1 Tandanus tandanus
GCGAGCAGTGATTGGAAGGATGGTGAGCAGTAATTGGTTGATGGAACACTGGCCAGCAGTAATTGGTTGATGGAACAATGGTGAGCAGTGACTGGTTGATGGAGTAGTGGCGAGCAGTGAATGTAAGGATGGTGAGCAGTAATTGGTTGATGATACAATGGTGAATAGTGACTGGTTGATGGAGCAGTGGCGAGCAGAGATTGGTTGATGGAGGAGTGGCGAGCAGTGAATGTAAGGATGGTGAGCAGTAATTGGTTGATGATATCATGGTGAATAGTGACTGGTTGATGGAGCAGTGGCGAGCAGAGATTGGTTGATGGAGCAGTGGCGAGCAGAGATTGGTTGATGGAGCAGTGGCGAGCAGAGATTGGTTGATGGAACCACTGTTCTGTAAATGGACTGGTGGCACACAGTGGTTGAGGAAACATTGGTGAGCAGTGATTGGCTGTTGAGAACAGTGATTAGCAGTGATTGGTTGTAGGCTCACACAAGCCCAGTTGTAGAGTTGTGTGTTTGCAGTCAGTTGTTCTGCCACATTCAGTTGATCTAGCATCATCTCTTATTAAAGAGGAAATAATTGAGAAAACTTTGATTCAGGGAAACCTAATTAAGGGAATCCCTATTTGCATTAATTTCCCACATTAAACAATTTCAAGAAGGAAGAAAGTCTTAAATTTCAGTTGTGAGTTCAGTTAAGGACAGGACATGACGGGTCAACGCCGTTAACACGATGTATTATGAATTACTTTTCTGGACTCGTAGTAATCCGGTTCGAACAAAGACTTTCTGAGCTACTTGTATTTGCTTGTATGACCCCTGAATGAGGCCGTTCATGTGCGTTGGCTGTTTTTTCTTGAAGCTGTACTCGATAAACAATGGAAGGATTTTCCCCTGCACCTTCAGCTTTTTGGGATGCTGCACTCGAGGGAGTGCAACAACAACATGATATCACATTATCACAATATACACTCCCTCGAGTGCAGCACCTTCAGCTTTTTGGGATGCTGCACTCGAGGGAGTGTATATTGTGATAATGTGATATCATGTTGTTGTTGCACGACATGTACTTAAAATGGAATCAGATTATTCCTCATCAGGTGCTGCACCTGGATTTTTCTTGCTATAAGAGTGAGTGTCAGTCAATTTAGAAATATACCTGTGAAAAAGGAAGTGTTCTCTGGAGGTTGGATGGTGGTGACTTCTTTTCCCACATGACACTGTTGTTAAGACCGACCCTGATATACAGATTTAGGCACTGCCTATAAGCAGAGCTCCCCACGGGTTGTTTTGAGGTGTTTTTCTTTTCCGTTTGTAATTCTTTTACTCTGTGGCTCGCGCAGTTTTCGTGTCAGTGATGCTAATCAGCAGATTTGACTACTGACTAATGATGCATGCTCTCATTTGGAAAGGAAGTGTATCAACTCATCTGACTGACTTTGGCGAGGCTTTCTGCTTGGTGTTGCTCAGCCGAGTGTCGACCTGTGACTGACAGGCCTGCAGCCGCGCCTCACACGAGACTAAATGGAGAAGAATAGAAATTTGTGGCGCTGGTGGAGTAGAAGAGGGCTGGGTTGGCAGTCAGCAGGAATGTATTCATACTGGAATATTGATGTGAAGTGTTCTGAACGCCAACTTGATAATGACTTCCCGGAGTCTTGCTGCCTGCTCAGGGTTTGTCTGAAATAAATCTGGTCATGTGACCTCTCAGGGTGGTAGTGGATCAGTATTCGATAGTATGTATGATTTCACACTTGGCCTTCATTTATTTCTATTTGTCACCCTGTCAGTCTGTGGATCCATATATCTGTCTGTCTGTCTGATCCGTCTCATCTTCACCTCACTGTCACATCTTCACCTCATTCTATCCCTGTCTATATGAATGTTCATGTCATCTATCTGTTCATCCATGTCTGTCTGTCTGCCTTTTGTTGTGTCTCTTTATATTTTATGTCTGTGTGTCTACCTTTCTGTTCTCTCCATTGTCTGTCAGTTTCTATCTCTATTTCTGTCTGTTTGTATCTTTCTGTCTGTTTCTTTCTCTGTTTCTGTCTTTCTGTCTGTTTCTATCTCTGTTTCTCTCTGTTTCTTTCTCTGTTTCTGTCTGTCTGTTTCGATCTCTGTTTCTGTCTGTTTCTATGCCTGGCTGTCTGTTTCTACCTCTGTTTCTGGCTGTTTTTCTGTTTCTGTCTGTCTGTTTATATCTGACTATGTTTCTGTCTGTTGTTCTTTCCCTGCTTCTGTCTGCCTGTTTCCATCCCTTTGTTTCTGTCTGTCTCTTTGTTTCTATTTCTATTTGTCTGTATATCTGTCTGTCTGTTTGTTTCTGTTTGTCTCTCTGTTTATCTGTTTTATATTTGTCTGTCTCTCTCTATGAAGAGTTATGCTACAGTTTTATCTGTAAGTCTAATTTTCATTTCTGTTTTTAATTTCATTTCATTTCTGTTCCTTTTCTATTCCTCCAGGCCGCAGGCGAACTCGCATGCATCGTCCATGTCTGCCTGTCTTTGAGGAGAAGGACATCCCCCCACTGGAGCTCCCCAAGTCATCTGATGATGTGCTGGTGCCAGCGAAGCATCTCCTCACCGCATCCTCCATCTATGAGGTGCTGCGAAATTTCAGCACGGTGCTGCGACTCTCTCCGTTCCGCTTCGAGGACTTCTGCGCTGCTCTGTTGGGACAGGACCAGTGCACGCTGCTGGCCGAGACGCAGATCTCCCTGATGAAGGCCATCCTACGCGAAGAGGACACGTCTAACACAAGCTTCGGCCCAGCAGATCTGAAGGACAGCGTGAACTCCACGCTCTATTTCATGGACGGCATGACGTGGGTCGAGGTGGTGCGGGCCTACTGCGAGAGCGACCCCGAGTACCAGCATGTCCTGAGTGTCCAGAACCAAGACGACTTCCCCTATGAGCCTCTGGAGAGCAAGCTGAAAGGTTGGTGGGTTTTGTTTGAGAAGGTTATGATCGGGATATTATGAATATTTTATCATGGACGGTATTGCATTCTTTGATCCTTACACCACAGCGCTCGTGAATACTCGATTCTGATTGGTCAGAATGTTACCTGATCAGCATTTATGCTAATCAAGCTGCATGTTTTCCATATCTGCTGTATCACGCAGTCCTGCAGTTCCTGGTGGATCAATACTTGACGACTAACGTGGCACGGGAAGAGCTGTTATCAGAGGGCGTGGTCACATACGACGATCACTGTCGCGTGTGCCATCACCTTGGCGACCTGCTGTGCTGCGAGACCTGCTCTGCCGTCTATCACCTGGAGTGTGTGAAGCCGCCGCTACTGCAGGTGCCCGAGGAGGAATGGCAGTGTGAGGTGTGTGTGGCTCACCGGTTGCCAGGTGTGGGCGACAGCATCCCAGAGAGCCAGAAGACCCGCCCCTATATCAGACACGAGCCTATCGGATTCGACCGTCACCAGAGGAAATATTGGTTCCTAAATCGAAGGATCATAGTGTGAGTGTGAAGTTTCAAGTTTCAATTGCCCCTTTAATAGTACTTCCTCCTACATTTATATTGCTGTACAGTGGCTTTCACTAATGTCTTTAGTTCAGAGAAGTGCTAGTCTGCTCGGTCTATTTCAGTTAGACTTATTAGCGGAACTCCTGAGCGGAGCACCAATGTCATGGAATATAGCATAGATGGTTGCCCCGTGTCCTCTTCAGTGTCAGTGTGTTCACACTACAGGAAAGCAATAAGGCTGCCGTGTCACTGAGTGGATACTGATTGCTGGGCAGCAATAAAAACTCTCATCACTGACTATTTTTCCGAACCGCTTAATCCTACTAGGGTCGTGGGGAGGCCGGTGCCTATCTCAGCCGACACTTGCCAAAGGTGGGAACACCCTGAACAGCTCACCAGAGCATCGCAGCACAACACACACAACCATTCACATCCACATCCACCCCTGGGGGCAATCTGGAACAGCCAGTCACCGTAATATGCATGTCTTTAAACTGTAGGAGGAAACCCACAGAAGCACAGGGAGAACATGCAAACTCCACACTGAAACGCCCGAGCCCAGGACTCGAATCCAGCACCTTCTTGCTGTAAGGTGGACATTTAAGCACTACGCTACTGTGCTGCCCTAATAACGAAACTGAAACCCAAAAAATAGGCTCATACACCACTGCTCAGACTCACACAGAATAAAAAAAAAACACAGTCTAACTCAGGTAGGCAGGCAGACTTGCAGGTAAATAAATGTTGATGGGGCAAACACAGAAATCAGAAGTGTGACAGAACATGAACTTGTTAAACGGATAATTAAACTAAAATCATGGGACTTAAATGAACAAGGAAATCAGAATGGCGGTAGAAAAGTGAACCCAGGTTCGGACACCTATCAAGAGACCTCTACGGGGAGCTAAACTTTTAGGTAGTGCCTAAACCTATATATTACAGTGTGTATGGTTTTGTCCTTGTCCAACTATGGGATGTGAAATCTGTCTGTAATACCTGACCAAGTAGAATTGTCTACCTTTGCTAGGTTTTAAGTGAGTGGTCGATATAGTGTCTTTGTGACTGTTCAAAAGTGTGAGTGCTGCTATGACTCTTGTTTAAAAGGCACAAGTAGGTAGACGGCATGACATGACACCAAAGGAAGGCTACAGATACAAAAAATTACAATGTAAAAGATAAACAAACACATTAACGATAAGGAAAAAATTTTAATTACATCAAACTGACCTTTTTAGAAAGATTTGTTTATGCTAGCTGTGTTTCTGTACAGTCCTGGATCACAGTGAGGATATTAACAGGTATAGAGATGAGTACTAATCTCTGTTTTAGAGTTTGTTTCCAGCATTTGTGTTAAATTCTTTAAAATATTATTTTGATTTATTAATAGTGTTAACTATAATACCGTTTTCAGTGAGGAGGACGGCGAGCAGGAGAACAAGGCGATCTGGTACTACAGCACCAAGGTGCAGCTGGCGGAGCTATTAGACGTACTGGATAAGACGTACTGGGAGAAACAGCTGTGCGTCACCCTGGAGGAGCTGCGAGACGAGATCCACACACACATGGACATCACAGAGGAGCTCACTAACAAAGCCAGAGGAACTAGCAAGTCGTACCTGACCGCAGCTAACGGTAAGGATCAGCTAGCATGAGGCGAGTTAACTATGATCAAGCCCTGGTGCGTTTTCCTGTTACACTCGTGTGGACAGGGCGGGTCCTGTCCCAAGTGCAGTTACTCGTCTCCTACCTGTTTACATTTATGGAATTTGGCAGAAGCCTTTATATAGAATGCCTTCCACAGAGCTTGGTTCTGCCTGGAGCACCTTACCTGCCCCCGTCATGGTTAAAATATATAAAAATAAACTCTAAAATTCTTAATTTAGTAGTATATACTAAAATAATTATTCACCCCAGCCTTGGTGAATGTCACTCATTTGCCGAACCAATTAATCCTCTAGTGCCGCGGGTAGGCTGGAGCCTAACTCAGCCGACACTGGGCGAAGGCAGCGTACACATTGAATGGCTAGCCAGACCAACGCAGGGCCAACACACCCACACACAACCCACACACAACCATCCACACTTACATCCACACTGAGGGATCATTTGGAACAGCCACTTAGCCTAATGTGCATGTCTTTGAACTGTGGGAGGAAACCGGAGTACCCGGAGGAAACCCATGCAAGCACAGGGTAAACATGCAAACTCCACACAGAAACACCCTCACCGAGCCCGGGACTCAAAACTTGCTGTGAGGTGGACGTGCTAACCGCTACGCCACCGTTCCACCCTTGGTGGATGTCATGGGATTGAATTCGTCTTTCGTATTTTTGTTAATTATAATATATATATATATATATATATATTCTGTATATCATTTGTTGAATATAAATATTTTCTCTTTACACTTACATCATCAGTGAGAAAGCGAGAAACAAAATGCTGCCATTTACAGCAGGTGTTGGTGTAGATGTGATCTTATCTCTGCGCTTACGAAGTCTTTTCAGATCTGTATCAGTCTTAACGGAAGCATTGCCACACAAACTGGCATTAAAAAAAGATCGAGCTGCATGCCTGAAGTGTGCATTAGACTCCGAGGAAATTTTTTAAATAACTAAAATACTTTGTTTCCTTCTACTTTTTTACTTACCACAGCACTGTTGGATTCTGTGAAGAGGGTATCTCACCAAATTCACTCTGACAATGTGTGCGATTATCAACCTGGGGATCACAGGTTTGAATCCAGGTTGATGTCGCAGCCATTCGGGGAGCTCCATGGGAGTCCCTGTGAGCTTATTGGCTTTGCTCTCACGGAAAGGTGGGACGGCCAGTCATGGGCGTCTGTGAGCTCATTACCTTTCGTGTGAATAACGCGGAAGGTACTGTGACACACTGATTTTCGTTCCACAGGAAATTGTGTGTGTGTTTGACCGCAGTCCACGAGTGTGCGCTCAGTCTTAGTAAGTTATTATTTTTCAGGTAAGCTAAGTATTGTTCATGTTTATTATTACTAAACATTTGTGAGCTTACATGAATTGTACTAAAGTAAAGTAATATTAGGATAGTCATTACATTTACATAGACAGGAACTGTCCAGTAGGTCTTACGCTGGGATCTAATTAGATAGACTTCGTCTTCAAGTTAGACAGAGCATACGTGTGTCCGAAGACTCGGAAGAGGTATGTTTATGTTTTGTTTTTTAATTCAAATTTCTCCACTAATGACATAGTAATTAATGTCATGACAGTAGTAACGTTATTAGTAGTATTAGCATAAACACATTGTTCAGGTAACATGACGTAACCCAACATTAGGCCCTATTACAACAACAAGGATCTGAGATATATGCCAGCTGGTGCTACGTGAAAGGTCAGTGAACGCGTGTGTTCGCTCTACCAGTCATTTGTACAGGGGGTGGATAGAGTGAGTTAATCACACTCCTGTGTGCGCATGCTCGTATAAGATGCAGGTGGCAGCATCACCTGTCATGAGGGGCATGTGCATGCCTATGCCTCTGTGGCTCGTGGTGATGGTGTGTGATACGGAGGTAACACTTGATGGGTGAGAATTGGATATGACTATTTGGCTCTTTATTTGACCCATTTGCACATGTAATATTAAAAATATAAATATTTCCATGCAGTTGTGTGTCCAACTTAATAACTGTTTAAGGTGTGAGGCAAAATAATAGCTTTCATTTTTGACTTTATTCATACTAAAATTGCCGATTTTCTGGCATGAAAGTCAGACATATCTGGTCAAGTTCAGTTACCGGCTAAACAAATAAATATTACAAATTCGTACTACTGTTTTTGATTACAAAAAACTCTGAAGCCAAGACCGAGTGTCATGAATATTTATTACGTCTGGACATGCTCAGTGGACACTTTTCCAACTTCCTTGATTTTAGCCACAGGTGACGTAATGTGTCCGTCAATGTTACGTGACATTAATTTAAAGTGGCTTTAGAATTTATTCTGTGGATATCATCTTTTAATGAACATTATTGTTTTCTTTAGAGCCCTAACTTTGTAAATTGAGAAGAATTATGTTCATGATGGCCCCTCTGATGATGTGGCAGTGGTGGCTGTGTGGATAAGGCTCTGGGTTACTGATCTGAAGGTTGGCGGTTCAAGCCCCAGTAACACCAAGCAGCCACTGTTGGGTCCCTGAGCAAGACCCTAACGCTCAGTTGTATAAAAATGATGAATGAAAGTCACTCTAGATAAGGGTCTATGCCAAATGCCATAAATGTAAATGTGTATTGCCATACAAGCTATTGTTAACCTGCATTGGGTTAAACCAAATCTTTCTCCCCTCTGTTTCTTTTAGAGGAGATCCTGGAGCGAGTCAGAGCTAGGCAGGAGATGGAGATGGAGGAGGTGAAGAGGAAAGCCTCAGAGGAGCTGCAGAAATCCAGGAGGGACGAATCGCAGGAGCAGTTGGCGTCTGCTGAGCACGACGAGCCCGAGACCCCTGAAGACAAATCCCTAAAGGTCCAAACAGGCACCGAGGAGGCCACGTGTACAGGTAGGAACAGGTCACTTTCCCTTCACACTTCATCTTCACTTAAGAGAGGAGTAACTGCAGCTGATATTGAAGACAGGTACCAGGGTATGTACCCGAATCCGAACGTGCCACAGATATCCCTTCTGGGGTTGTAGTAGGAATGTAGATAAGTATGATGGTGGTTAAACACTGAAATGGAAAGTCCTGTCTCCTTAAGATGTTCCTATGTTGTGAAACCTGACTTGCAAAGTCCTGGTACTGGAGTCTCCTTCCGTGGGTCTTATGAAGACGAAACATCACCATATTAACATTTGATGTAGTTTTAAATCTGATTATGTGGCACATCTGCCATACAAATTAGGCTCTGGGTTAGTGATCCGAAGGTTGCGGGTTCAATACCCAGTACCACCATGCTGCTGTTGGGCCCTTGAGCAAAGCCCTTAACTCTCAATTGCTCAACAGTGTAAAAATGGTAAATGTAAGCCTCTAGAAGAGCGTCTACAAATGCCGTAAATGTAAAGCCCCGGTCTCATTTGGGCGATAGCACTCGATAACGCCCATGATTCAATAAATTTTTAGGTCAGGAGCGAGCATGAGGGGTCTGCGACCGATATCGGCAACCATATCGCTGACCGTCAGCGAGGAATCCATCCAGTGTGGACAATCGTCCAATTAAAAAAAAAAAAAAATCTTTTTAACCGGTTTCCAAACGAGGGACGATTACAAGCGATAATCTACTAACCGGCGCCTGTCGCCAACTATCCGCGATTATATTGCTGACAGTCTGAGACAGTCAGAGATAGTTGGGGACTTGACAGTCTCAGACCTAGTTGCCAACCATCAGAGATTTTCATCTGAGCATTTACTGCTTAAAAAAAGAGTGAACTTGTGCTGAAAAAAGAGTAAAGTGGTAAAAGACACCCTAAAAAAGTTAAATGGATAAAAAAAAAAAAAAATAATAAAAAATAAAAGGAAAAATACAGAGATCCTCCCACACAGACATATTATTTTCCCTCTTATCTATTTCTCTTTAATTTAATAGATAAATACCTTGTTTGTTTGTTTGTTTGTTACTTTCCTGCACTTTACAAGTTTGATTGAGGTACCTCCAGGTTCCATCCTTGGACCAATAACTATGGTCACCGATATCGTCAGCTTAGTTTGCACGTCAGCTATGGTCGCTGATTGTAGCCAACAAAGTCTCAGACGGTCTGCAACTGTCCGTGACTGTCTGCAACCATAGTTAGGGATTGTTAGTGATATGTTCACCAACTACATAGAGGACAGTCAAAAATGGTTGTCAACCACTGCCGGTCATCGCAGTTCATCACTGACAGTCGCCAACTCAAAAAATCACAGGCAGTCACCAGAGAATCGCCCAAACGAGATCAGGCCTTAAATGATGGCGTGTTGCTGTAGCCACGATTCAGATGATAATAATTAACCAGTTTCCTGCAGAAGGGAAAATCGCTTGCACTTGTGTTCATGTAGTAGGATGCTGTTGTAATTTCCACGTCCTGTCGATACTGATATTCGTACACACTTTGATCAGGATAGGATTGTCCTAATAAACCTAATCTAAATCTGTTTAAGGTATATAAAATAGAAAAGAACTCATCACCTGACCCCAGGTATCAAATTTTACGCTCCTGGTTTGGAGTCGAGTACGTCATTGATGCATCAGTGTGTGTTCTTGTGTAGCCGAAGAGTCCCCGGGGCCTCTTATGTCCTCCGTCCTCCCCCAGTTGCCGTGGCATTCTGATGCGCCAGGCGAGTTCACTGATCCCCAGAAAGGGAGCGATCTGGAGGAGACGGCAGGTACGCCGCTTGAAAGACGCGCTTTTGCCGCTTGTCTTCTTTCATTGTGCTTGGATCACCTGTCCATCCTTCTGCACCTTTTTTCATCTATTCAATCAAATCCTCATTCTGTCAGTTGCTTGTTTGTTTGTTTTTTCTCCTTGCTTGTCCATCTGGGCACCAACTGTAAGCATGAATGTTGTGTCCAGCATCGAGGCTATACACTTGAGCAGCAGTGGTTGTGTACTCCTCAGTGTCTGCCCTGTTACCCCGTTTTAGGATGATATACGCTCTATTTTTACACCTTTAAGCTCATAGCTCTGATTCTCTCTCACTCTGGTTTTCTACTCATGGTTTTGTCTATAGATATAACCTCAGGCTCAGGTGGCAGTGTGGAAGAAGGGCGCCAGTCCCCCCAAACCGCTGACGAGAACAGTAGGAGCAGTCTGAAAGGAGGAGACGAGCCGGATGGTGTGGAGAAAAGTTGTATCTCCAGTCAGGATGATAAAGGTGAGGAAGCAAGACTGAACTCATTAATTATTACCTCCACCAAGAAGGTTACGTTTTTGTGAGTATTTTATTTATTTATTTATTTATTTTTATGAATGGGTGTTTTTTTGGGGGTGATCCGGATCAAATTCTGCATCCAGGAATTAGAAAAATAAAGTTTACATCTTGATTCAGGCCCTGAAGTGTGGCATTACAGAAAGTCCAGCAGGGGGTGCCGTGTCTTCTCTCACTCACTCACTTTCTCACTCTCACACATTTGCCAAGCCGCTTAATCCTATTAGGGTCGCAGGGAGGCTGGCGCCCATCTCAGCCAACACTGGGTGAAGCAGGGTACACCCAGAACAGCTCACACACACAGCCATTCACACTCATACCTAGGGGCAGTTTGAAACAGCCTAATGTGCATGTCTTTGGACTGTTTGGACTTTTGAAAACAGAAAACACAACAACGCCCTTACTGAACCCAGGACTCAAACCCAGGACCTTCTTGCTGTGAGGTGGACGTGCCCGTACCGTGTACTTTCTGCTGTTTTTCTCCTTTTTTTCGTATTGGGGAGGTTTGCGCTCTGTGTCTGCCCTTTTTAATTGTGTTTTATACTGTAGTGAATATTCAGCTGTATGAATGCATTATGATAAAATGATTCAAACAACCCATCAAGTATGTCGTCTTGTTTTGTTTTTAGGTTTGTGTTTGGGTTGCGCTATTTTATAAACTTGCAGCTTGCGTAGTCTTCGTAACTCATCCATGACTGTAGTACATTATTCTCTACAACACTGTGGATACTACTGACGGTTTTTATCAGTCTGTTTTATTAATTCGTGCCTATTATAATATTGTTCATTAGGATTGTTTTAGGCTCAGCGAGGGCGTTTGCGTGCTCTCCCCATGCTTGAGTGGGTACTCTGGTTTCCTCCTGCAATCCAAAGATATGCACATAAGGCTAAAAGGCTGTTGCCCTTAGGTGTGAGAGTGTATGTGTTGGCCGTGCGATTGCATGGACTGGCGAGCCGTTCTGGATGTACCCAGCCTTCACCTAGTGTCGGCTGAGATAGGCTCCAGCCTTCCTGTGACCCTAGTAGGATTAAAAATTGATGGATGCATTATTTTGGAACGGTAAATAAGGAGAGCGAATTTAAGTGTTGTGATGTCATCATATTGAATCCATTCTCCCCCGGAACATGGTCTGGACAGTGAAGCATGCTGATGGGAGCATCATAAAAAGTGGTCTCTTGATTTGTTGAACCTGATATATGAATGAAATCACTTTTTTTCCCCCCAGTCCTTTAATTGGATTGGACAGAAGAGAATGCCTGCGATCTTTAATTTATGCACATTGTCCAACATCTGTGTGGGTTTCAGGTGAAGGGAAGGATAAAGGAAGCGGTGAGACGCCGATAGGAGTGCACGGGACATTGGCAGCCACACGCATGGTGACACGTCTGCGCAACCCAGACAGCAAACTAAGTCAGCAGAAGAGCCAGCAGGTGGCAGCAGGGCTCCATGACTCCTTTAGAGGCTTGAAGGAAGGAAAAGATGTGAGTGTTTTTCATGTTTATTACATGGATTTGCTCCGATTTGGAATAAATACAAAATTATTTACCCTCATAGCTCCTGTTATACTCGCTAGCTCTCAAACTACCTACTGATCCTGCATGAACTTGTGTTCACATCTTCTCGCTTCAGGCACTGTTGGTCAGCCAGCAAGCGGAGATCGCCCGTCTCAACTCGCGCAGCACCAGAGACCTGGCGGCGAAGGGTTCCTATTTCCGACTGGGACAAGAAGGCAAGTACCGCGTATACCAGAACCAGTACAGCACCAACACACTGGCGCTCAACAAGCACCAGCACCGAGAGGACCACGACAAGCGTAGACACCTCTCGCACAAGTTCTGCCTGACCCCTGCTGGAGACTTCAAATGGAATGGTTCAGTTTTCGGCTCCAGGGTGCTCACCATGTGCACCCTGAGGCTCACTATCATCCAGCTGGAGAACAACATCCCGGCACCGTTTCTTCACCCAAACTGGGACTCGCATAGGTACCTAGAACCTAGAAAATGAGACACGTGTCGCCTCTTATATAGGACATGTTGCAAAAGTATGTACATAACAGATCTTGTGCTCAGAGGAGTATTCCGTGTGTGTGTGTGTGTGTGTGTGTGTGTGTGTGTGTGTGTGTGTGTATATATA
>JBCNYH010000021.1:6443711-6456710 GCA_039654325.1 Tandanus tandanus
TCCTGTTCCTCCTTGCACAAAGGTGGAGGTAGCGGTCCTGCTACTGGGTTGTTGCCCTCCTACGGCCTCCTCCACGTCTCCTGATGTACTGGCCTGTCTCCTGGTAGCACCACCATGCTCTGGACACTACGCTGACAGCCACAGCTCGCATTGATGTGCCATCCTGGATGAGCTGCACAACCTGAGCCACTTGTGTTGTTTAAGTGTTCCCTTTATTTTTTTGAGCAGTGTATATCTTTAGACGTCATTTAAACTTTTTAACGCAGTCAGAATTTTGTATGTTTGTGAGTAAACGGTACATATCGTGTCTCGTTTTTCACCAACGAGTAATAGCTAACTAACTTTATTTGATGCATCATGTGTGTTTTAGCATTTCAATATCTGTTCACTGAAGCCGTATTCACACAGGAAGCGACGAACGACAAGCGAATCACTTTGCCGCTAAGCGACACATGAATCTCTTGGCGAGTGAAGCGACTTGCTTCACTGCTCAGCTCTTGTTGACTAGGTAACCCCCTCGCATGTTTCCTGCATAAGCTAATATCTGACGGAGCGGCGAATGCTGGCGAAGGTTGCGATTTTTTTTTTTTTGGATTCGCCAACTTTTCTGATGATTGTTGGTGAAAAGCAGGGTTTAATATAATAATTATTTTATAAAGATAATAAGCAGTAATGAGCCACGCCCACCATGTTGATGTGAGAGGATTAATTGTTTCTTTTGCGGAAATGTTTTGCCAGACTCCGTGTTTGGCACCATCTTTCAATCAGTAGTATCTTTAAGCCCTAATTGGTAATCGCTCGAATCGCTTCGAGTGAAAGTTCAGCTCAGTTGAACGGCCACTTATCATCGTTTGAGAATATTTCGCCTCTTGTCATTCAGTTCGCTGGAGGTCATTGACCTTGCGTGGTTGCTCATCGCTTCATATGTGAATGCGGATCCAGGCATGAAGTTTGCTTGACTGTTCCTGCGCACCAGCAGATGATCCCCAGAAAATGGAATAAAATCCTGATATGATAATTACGATGTATCTGTTTGGTGTGTAGGTCTGGAAACAGAAAGGAGAGGAGTACAGGGTGACTGGTTATGGGGGCTGGTACTGGATCAGTAAAACTCGCATCCATCGATTTGTTCCAAGACTTCCCGGGAACACCAACGCCAACTACCGGCAGGAGATGGAGGGTAATTACGGCATTATTTGATGACTCGGGCAGGCTGTTCTCAATTCATTTGTCTTGGCTGTGTGAAATAAGTATTTAGTTTCACTTGTTCTATTTACTTTTCACTTCATTCCCCTTTAATTGATTCTTTCCTTCCCTTAGTTATTTTTACTCACCGATCAGATAAACGATTCATTAGTTCTAAATGTTTCCACTTTTTTTTCCCCACGCTCTGATAAGCTGGCAAGAGCGCGAAAATCCCTGCAGATTCTCACATCGTAAAAAGTCCTGAAATGTCCGCAGGCAGCAGAGCAGAGGAAGATGATGAAAGGCGGACAGATGAAAAGAAAAATGATGACAGGAAGAAGAAAGATGACGTGGACATTGATGAGAAAACACCCGGTGCTCAGCTGGTTGATGGAAAAGGTCAGTTTTTAGCTCCCGTCATCAGTGAAAGTGAGGAGAGCAGTAGCTATAGAAATGGCTTCCGTCCGTCTGTCCGACTTGTAAGTTTGATAACTTTAGAAGGAAATGAGATAGGATCTCCAAATTTGGTGGATTTGTTTCTCTCAGGAAGGTCTCAGTGTTTATTGAATATTCGTCACCTTGACCTTGTTTCAAGGTCACAAGGTCACCTTTTCTATAACAGGTTTGTAAAGGATTGTTAGTGCGATAACGTTGGAAGGAAATGACATAGGATCACCGAATCTGATGTATGGGTCCCCCTCAGTGGTGAATATGATGGTATTGAATATGGGTCACCTTGACCTTGTTTTAAGCTCACAAGGTCACTTTTTCTATATCCGGCTTGTCAAGGCTTGCTAATGTGATAACATTGGAAGGAAATGACGTAGGATGACCAAATTTGGTGGATGGTTTCCTCTTAGGAAGGTGTCTGTTGGGATTGTACATGAATCACCTTGACTTTGTTTCAAGGTCACTTTTTCTATATCCGGCTTGTCAAGGCGTGCTAGTGTGATAAGATTTTGGAAGGAAATGACGTAGGATCACCAAATGTGGTGGATGGGTTCCTCTTGTAAAGGTCTTGGTTTGGATTGAATATGGCTCAAGGTAACCCATATGCAGCAGTCAACTTTTTTTCTGTATTAGTATGTTATGAAATGGTCCTTTTGGTGGGATCATCTGGACCCCTGTGGTCTAATTTTATTTTTATATTGAGATAGATTTTTACGACTAAAGCCCTGTTAATTAATTAATTTTTATGGCTTAAACTCTAACTTCCACAGAAGCTGTTTCTCGTATTTTTTATATTTTATAAGGGTTTAATGCTGTCATTATTATTATTATTGTTGTTATAAATCAGTTAATTTGATATGTTACCCTCCTGTAGTATTTGCTGCGGAGGTGGGCCATGCAGATCCAGGTGATGCTTCTCTTAAGCAGGAAGAGGAAGAACCCAAACCGTTTTTCTCTGACGTGGTCAACGTGAGCGAGGGCTTCATCCTACGCACAACATACAAGAAGGTAGTCAATGCGTCAAAACTGGATGAGCTGCTTGAGCACCGGGTCAAACAACAGGCCATCGAGGAGCGACAGAAGAAATCGGCTATACGTGCCAATCCTAAGGTTGTGATCCAGAGGCTTAAGTTTAAAATGGAGCCACATGGCGCGGTAGCGTGTATAGAGCCCGAGCTTAAATCGGAGGTCAAGAAGGGGATTGCGGACAAGCAGGAATCAACAAAAGAGCCCGTTTTGTCGTTGCAGCATCCTGTTAGCCAGGAAGCCGGGACAAATGGGTCAGCGGGTGAGTGCGTAAGGCAAGTAGAGCCTGGTGAAGGTGGTGCCACACCTGATCTGAACCAGACCCCATCTGGTGTTCAAAAGCCTACACCAGTTTTCTCAGGGGACACTCATAAACAATGTGTTACTGTGGATGACACGAGCCGGGGTGAAAGCGGTACTGTGCCCCAAGCCACTGAAGGCAGCACTGAGCAAAAATTAATTATCACAGAGGACCAGCGAACAAGCAAAGGTACACCTGTACAGGTGAATAATGTGTCCTCATTAGGAGAGAATAGAGATGGGCCCAGGAAACAGGAGAGCAAAGGAAATAGTCCTCTTTTCTTGCAGATGAATGGACAGACTGTTAAGGATTCAGGTACTGAAGAGCCTCTAACCAACAGCATAGTGAACAAGATGAATGATCGAAGGATAGAGGACGATAAGAAGGCACTGTTGCTTAAGGATCCCCTGAAACCTGTAGTGAATGGAAGTACTGTTCTGTCTGGGGACCTCAAGAGAATCGGTAGTAACGAAGCAGCAGGGGGAGACCCCGAGTACCTCCCCCCACAGAAAGTGCCCCGTCTCGGTGCCACCGTCGAGGATCTAGCACTATCCTCTCCAACCATCCCTAAATCAGAGCCTGCGTTGGATAGCAAAGAGCACAACTGCATGGAAGCCAGGTTGGATGGGGATGAAAAGATGTCCCAGAGGACAATTGTTCCGTCTCCGGTTCTCTCGGTGGAGGAATCGAGTCTCAGCAATGATTTTGTTGAGAATAGCAAGGACCGTCCGACAACAACGGTGACCGCACAGGTTACTCCTATCGTAACAACCAGCACTGAGTCACTGAGCAACAACGTTTCTACTCTCACTACCACCACCGTGACACAGGAAACTAAAACCACCACGGCTCCATCATCAACGGAAAGCTCATTCCCGGTAGTCTCCAAGGCAATAACACGCCTGCAGTCCACACGAGAACGGGTGCAGCTTATTCGCTTTTCTCGCGCCAAGAAGGTGCGATCTGAAACGGCTCTTCCTACTTATCGCAAGTTTGTCACCAAGTGCTGCAAGAAGAGCATCTTCATTCTTCCAACTGAAGAGCTTAAGAAGTTAGCCCGCAAGGGTAGTTTTAGAGAGGTGTCACTTTTCAGCTACAACGCCAAACCAACTCCAGACATCTGGCCGTACCCATCTCCCAGACCCACGTTTGGTGTTACCTGGAGGTGAGTTGGCATGTCCTTGGAAGAAGGGTTGGGGTAAGGTACTATTCTAAGACTGTGTCTGGGTAAAGTTCATCCATTTATCCATTCTGTAAACCACTTAATCCTAATTAGAGTTGCTGGCAGGCTGGCGCCCATCTCAGCCGACTCTGGGCGAGGGCGGGGTACATCCTGAACAGCTCGCCAGGCCATTGCAGGGCCAACACACGTACAACCATTCACACTCACTCTCACACTTGGGGGCAATTTGATACTGCCAGTCAGCCTACTGTGCATGTTTCTGGGCTGTGGGAGGAAACCGGAGTACCCGGAGGAAACCCACGCAAGCACGTAGAGAACATGCAAACTCCATACAGAAACACCCCCTCCTGCCTTTAATAAAGTGCAGGGTCCTATCTGTTCACCGGCTCAGTCCTATTATTAGATCCAGTGTACATTTTTAAAATTTAAACCCTTAAAGAGTAGCTGTATTCATCCTTACAGCATAATTAGTGCATAATGTAATCCGTTTTATCGATGCAGGCGCTTATTTTAATGTAAATGACCATAAATAGCTCTATACTGGGTAATTTTATTCCATGGTTTTATCCCTAGCTGGAGCTGAACCAATGTGGAGTAACCGTTTTTTTCCTGGAAGTGATGTGAACTCGTTGGGCCTGGTTGTCCAGCGCAAGTAAACGATCAGCGAGCGACATTTTAGGTTCTTAAACTCCCCGCTTACTAAATGCTCTTTTTACCGGTTCCTTTTGGCGAGGCGCAGCTCCCGTCTGTTGTCATCCTTTGACTTTTTATGAAGGAATTCCGTAGTTTGGTTTTAGACGCAAAAGCTCAGGCTCTGTGCCAAGTAGTTCTGCCAGGAGGTCACGCCGATAGCAGGTCGGGTTGAGGCGGTCTTCGCAGGATACTGAATTGCGTCTGAACGGAAACGTTTTCAGAGTACGGCCTGTCCTGATGTTAAGTTATGTTTTCCGCGATTTTTATGCTGCTTGTTTGTGCAGCCGTATGCTTTGCACGCCGCCATTTTCCTGGCGACACAGCTCAGCACTGGCCGACTGCACACAGCCCAGCCAATAAGACAAAACAACAAATTCACGCCACTACATGGGCTGGAACACCCAGTGATGTCGCTGTGCATGCCTAGTAGTTTTAGTAGTAGTGTGGCGGCACTAACACGTACTTGACAAGAAGCAAGGACTGACGTTGCCTGATGGATGTCCTCTGATGTCATACCTGATCGTTTTAAAGAGCTAGTAATACAAATTCACCACAGGTACCCTTTAAATCTGGTCAATGGGCAACAAAATACTTCTTACTGCTGTTTTATTTTCAGTTTTTGTTTACTTACTTTCATATTCAGCATCGTCAGGACTCTGTCCTGTCAGTCTGATAACGACTTGAAACGGTTATGGTTGGGCTTTAGGTATCGTCTTCAGACCGTGAATTCATTAGCAGGGGTGAGTCTGCTGTTGCGGCTTCTTTGGGCATGTCTTCGCTGGGACGACATGGCTGTAAAACCCTCCGCTAATGCTGGGACAACACGCACAGGTAACCCTCTGTTTATGTTGTTCATTTCTCTTCAGTGTGTCCTTTCCGTTAATCTGTGTTAATGACTTCTCAGAGTGGCACTCATAACTTTGGTATCTGAACACTTGCGGCGTATTACATCACATGTGTACACCCGTCATATACAGTCCTCCTACGTCCTGTCTTTGTGTGATGCAGAAACATCCGACACCGAGATCATCACCACAGAGATCATCAAGCGCAGAGACGTCGGATCTTACGGTGTCCGGTCCGAATACTGCATACGGAAGATCATCTGTCCTCTTGGAGTCCCTGAAACGCCTAGAGGTGAGCGAGGGTCCACTTTCTTTTAATATGAGCACTTAAAAGGTGATTATTCAAATAAATATACATTGGGAATGACTTGATCTGATTGGCTCGCTATCTTTGGACCGAAAAACATTATCCCGAGTTGATAATTCATAATGGGCGGCACGATGGCGTAGTTTTACATGTCCGCCTCAAAGCAAGAAGGTCCTGGGGCGTTTCTGTGTGGAGCTCTGTCTGCATGTTCTTCCAGTGGGGTTACTCCGGGTACTCTGGTTTCCACCCACAGTCCAAAGACATGGATATTAGGCTAACTGGCTGTTCTAAATTGCCCCTCGGTGTGGACCTTCAGTGAATAATTGTTAACACATTTCTAAATGTTTGGTTAAATACATCAGGCTTCATTAAATACAAGGAAATACTTAATTAAATAGGTCACTAAGTACATTACAGACTTTTATCAGGCAGTCTGTCACTGCAGGAGGGTATTTTTAGTTGCTTTAGTTACTTCTATATTTTTGGGTCCGCCATCAGTCTGAGACTCTAATTAGCAGCTTATCATGATGTCTTTTAGTATAATGTTTTTTTTATGTAGCCAGCATATGAACTGATTTGATCCAAACAGGGTCAAGGTCAGATGTGTCGAAGTTTGGACGAGGTTTTAAGGTTATCTCAGACCGTAAGGTTTGGGGTTTTGGGGATATTTATTTTATATTGAATCCAACAGCCAGATGTTGACAGGAGCGAACATCTGAAGTCGTGTCTGCTTTTGTTTGCAGCAGAGACATGCACGCCGCAGAGGAAAGGCCTGCGTTCTAGCGCTCTGCGTCCCAAACGCCCTGAGCCCGGCAAGCAGGATGGCCCGATCATCATCGAAACCTGGGTTCCTGAAGAAGAACTCCACTTGTGGGAAATCCGAGCATTTGCAGACAGGTGTGTACGATATATATATATATATATATATATATATATATATATATAAACACACGATTACCAGTGGAATGTTTAATCCTAGTATGTTTTGTGTATTTTTACTCCATTGCATCATTACGTCACTCAACATGGTTCTGATCAGTGTTTTTTCCATATACGGCCGTTCCTGTCAGGAGAATGTTACCGTTTTTGTTTTTGTGTACTGGTTTTAAAATCGCATGCTGTGGCTTTCAAAGCGTTTCTTTGGTTAATGTGTTGTTTTTTGTTTTTTTGTTAGCTCATTAGGCCTAGGGGCCAAACGGGCTATTCTAATGCTGCAGATATCCAGTGTGCTGTAGTCTGTCTGTACAGCTGGTTTTTTCAGACTCTCCTGCCTGCAATTCTTGTTAGATCATCACGATAATGCGCGCATTCCTTCTATGTAGTCTTCTCCAGGGATATGTTGATTTTTCAAGTTTCCAGGTCAATCCCCCTGGTCACACGGATCCAAAATAGCACAAAAATGTCACTCCTTTCGAGGGTGTCTCGCTGCTAGATCTACTTGCCAATTTTTTTTTCTGCAGGGGGATAGCCTACTCCTGGAACAGCCATACTGCTAGTGCAAACATGATCATTTTACATACTTTACTAAAAGCCATGTTTCTGGGCATCCGGATGAAAGTCCGGTTTAGGAAGGGAAGCTTTTTTCCAAAGCTTTGTGATGGCTATTTTCTTCAGAGAAACAATAAAATATTAAAAAACCTTTTCATTTGTAACGATGCATGCCCGGGATGCACGTTGGAAGTCGATAGCCATGCGGTGCTGTTTATATTTTTCCATACAACCTTGTGCTATTGATGCACCACCAACTGTACTGTCATATTTTTCCTTTTTGCGGGCTCCATATTATGTATTTTCACTATTAATATTAATATTTTTTCCATGTTTTCAGCACAGTATCATTATTTACATACTGTTGAAAAAATGTTGAAAAATTACATCAACTGCTGCCTTCAAGTGCTTGAAGTTCCTTCCTGCGAAAATCATTCCTGCACATTTACATGTGACCTGTTACCCGCCAAATGAGCTACAACGTCATTGACGTATTTTTTTTTCTTTTTTTTTTCCTTCTGTCCGATTCAGAGCGGAAAGGGAGAAAGCACAGGCGGCAGAGCAGGCCAGGGTCAGTGCACGGAGGAAAGCTCTGGAGCTTCAGCAGCAGGTGAGAAGGCACTGAAGTGTTTAACCAATGACTTACTCGTGGGAAATAAGTAAAAAAAAAACCAATACAAATCTCACTCATTTTCCAAACCACTTAATCCTAAAAGGGTCACGGTGAGCCTGGTGCCTATCTCAGCCAACACTGGGCAGACCATTGCAGGGCCAACACACACAACCAATCACATTTAAAACTCACACCTAGGAGAAATTGGGAACAGCCAGTTAGCCTAATGTGCATGTCTTTGAGCAGTGGGAGGAAACTGGAGTACCCGGAGCAAACCCACATAAGCATAGGGAGAAGATGCAAACTCCAAACCTTTTTGCTATCAGGTTGGACATGCTAACCACAACGCCATCATGCCGCCCTGGTATTGCGTCCTTAATCGCCCAAGCAAGACAGTTTTACTGAAGATTTTTTAGTGCCATTCATGCATAGAAGAGGGTGTGTATGTATCTGTTTGCTTAATCAATGGTCAGCACTATTCTTTAGATCGACCCATATGTCACGTCATACCTGCGCCATAGGGATAACTAAAGTCAGCCCAGGTACATAGCACATGGAGGATTATGGGTAGTTTGTGGATCCATGCCTTGCCATACGATGGTAAAGCCCCATTACTCATGCCTGGTACGACACTCATTCGAAGCTTTCCCCTTTCTCGTTGTAGAAACGTCAGGAACAAAAGGAGCAGCAAAAGGAAAAGCAGCAAGCCGCTGTGCCCTCGGCCAGCCCTGCCACCCCCAGCACTCCCAGAACAACAGCGGCGTCCCTCACCGGCCAGGTCACGCCTGGAACCAAAGTGGTACTGGCCACCAAGATGGGCACCCCAATCACATTCCAGCAAAATAAAAACTTCCAGCAAACATTTGCTACCTGGGTCCAAGGTCAAGGTAAGGAGCGCCATGTTCCTGCTTTTAGCATAACAGCCAGGGTTGAACCATCGCTCTAGTTAACCCCCCTACTTCAGCGCAGTTCGCATTAAGCAGAGATCCACCACATCATTCACCGTCGTACTGTGACTTTTCTGTGACATTTAAATGTCAGAATGTGGTCATTTCCATTTTCATTTTAGATCCCTGTTTATTTCCATAACCCCTTGATTTTGCGTTTAAAAGATTCCTTTAATGGTTCCTAAACCATTGTGGCTAGCTACTCCAAAACACAGCCATGCCTGCTTTAACCCTCCAATCATATGCGGCAGTTTGCTGCTATTGAATGAGTGGAACATTTTACGACATGGTTTGCATGAGATGACGCACTGCATGCTAATGCTGGCTGACCGTTGTCTGACTGTTGCTTAATTATTATTTATTTTTTTGTCCTGTGTTGTGATGACTGTCGAGCATGTGTGGCATCAGTGACATCTTGTTCTCTTGCTCATGGAATTGCAGGGCCTTATTCAATCATTCCTTTATGCAGAGCAGACAAACACTTCCCCGTCGTAAAACTGTGTAACATTCTTTTGGAGTTTTACAAATCTGACACTGCTTTTTACAATCATTGAGGGTTGCTGATCAAATAGGGGTGTCTTTCTGCTACTCTATTAGATCTCCTCAGCACTGCATTGTTTTCCCCAACTCATTGATGTCACCAAAATGTTTTTTAAAAAAGTAAATTATATTTCTTAATATGACAGTGTCCAGCAGCACTGTTACCACCGTCTCCACGACGACGGGGCAAACCTTCCAGATCTCAGGCAGTCCCGTGTCAGTAACAGGCAAAGTCATCCCTCTTCCCGCCAACAGCAAGATCGTCACACTCAGTGTGCCCAACATGCAAGGAGGTACGGCCGCTGTCCGTTACTGGAGTGCTGAACTACATGCTTAATGAGAACTACACATATTTATTTACAGCTACTGACCGTTATTTATTTTTTTAAACTACTCATTCTTGAGTAATATTCATGAATTCTTGCTGTTATTTAAGGCTACTGACCATTGCACAAGAGTATGGACTGTTCTTGAGAACTACTGACTGTTCTAGTCAAGGTTATGTTATTGTTATTGAATGCTACTGACATGCACAAGGCTACAGACAATGTTATTTACTTACAAAACAAGGCTATGGACTGTTTTTCAGAGTATAAACTCTTTACTGACTGGTACACAAGGATACAGACATTTATTGAAAGGCATTGACTTGTATACAAGCCTGTAACCTTTTCCAGAGTTACTGGCTGGTGGACAAAGCAACAGACGTTTATTGAAAGGTACTGACTAATATACAATGCTATGAATTGTTCCAGAGTTACTGACTGGTACAAAGGGCCGCATACTTTTATTGAAAGGTAATAACTGTTATACAAGGCTATCGAATGTTCTTGAGTTACTGACTAACCCAAGGCTACAGATATTTATTGAAAGGTAGTGACAACCAACCTTTCTGTGAGCTGATGACTGAATATGGACTATAAATGAATAGTACTGCCAGTTCCACAACTGAAAGCTACTGACAGTGATGCAAGGCTGCTGGCTGATATTGAAAGCTACTGACAGTGATGCAAGGCTGCTGACTGATATTGAAAGCTACTGACAGTGATGCGAGGCTGCTGACTGATATTGAAAGCTACTGACAGTGATGCGAGGCTGCTGACTGATATTGAAAGCTACTGACAGTGATGCAAGGCTGCTAACTGATATTGAAAGCTACTGACAGTGATGCAAGGCTGCTGACTGGTATTGAAAGCTACTGACAGTGATGCAAGGCTGCTGACTGGTATTGAAAGCTACTGACAGTGATGCAAGGCTGCTGACTGGTATTGAAAGATACTGACAGTGATGCAAGGCTGCTGACTGATATTGAAAGCTACTGACAGTGATGCAAGGCTTCTGACTGATATTGAAAGCTACTGACAGTGATGCAATGCTGCAGACTGATATTGAAATCTACTGACAGTGATGCAATGCTGCAGACTGGTATTGAAAGCTACTGACAGTGATGCAATGCTGCAGACTGGTATTGAAATCTACTGACAGTGATGCAAGGCTGCAGACTGGTATTGAAAGCTACTGACAGTGATGCAAGGCTGCTGACTGGTATTGAAAGGTACTGACAGTGATGCAATGCTGCTGACTGATATTGAAAGCCACTGACAGTGATGCAATGCTGCTGACTGATATTGAAAGCCACTGACAGTGATGCAAGGCTGCTGACCGATATTGAAAGCTACTGACTGCTACCCAAGCCTGTGGATGGTGTTGAAGCTACTGACTGACATACAATGTAATGAAGTTTCAGTGAAGGCTACTGACTGTTTCGCTCCTATTGCATGGACACTGGTCTCTGCTGATGAATAATTACAGACTACTACTAGGGTTCCATACAGCTACTGACGATTTATGACAACTGACTGCTGCACATTGTAAGCCTTCAGGTTGCACCCCTTCTTATTTGTACCTACTGAACTCTTTTTGTGCCAGTTAATAGCCTTCAGTTGGCAAACTGTACATAAGATTACTGACTGTTACTGACACCAACTCACCAACACACTCTGCCTGACATTTATTCATTGCGAATAGTTATTATTCATAGGTATTTCAGGGTTTCGAGGTATACTGACAGTTGCATATTACTCACTGGCCAAGTATGTCAGCTAGCACTTATGGTTACTGACCACATCTCAAAGTTACTGACCATTACTCAGTTATGATGCCCAAAATTTTACTTATATTTATACTGTATGATGCTGTTTTGTCAATGGTAAGGGCAGAGATTTGGTATTTTGTGAAATAACTCAGACATGTACACATTCTAACTGTCTAGCAAGCCCAGACTGAAGTTCGTAGAGATATTCTTAGCCCTGGATTGCACAGGGTTGAACGTGAACTGACAGCCATGAATGACTGATGCCATGCCCAGGCCATGTGTTGCCTGATGCATGAGCATGTCAGTAGATTAAATCATTACTAAAAGCTAGTATGTTTTGTCCATCAGGATATTATTTCCCCTTCTAAGTCATTTTTATAGTAAGGGCTAATTCACAGGGACCAGTATGAATTCATAAAAGCATTTAATTGTTTTATGGTGGGATGTGAGGAGACCTTTATTAAGAACTGGACATTTAAGTAGGGGTTAAGTTAAACTGTCTCATTAGGTGCTGGGAAAACTGTTTCATTTCAGCATTAATGCTTCTAAATTGTATAAACATGATTGAGTTTATGGAAGCTGCTGGGCACCGACTCCTGGTGCTGTGTGTAAATGCCCCACAGCTTCACCACCGTCCACCATCCATGACGAAGGCCATTAGTCACTGCACTTGGCATCAGAGCAAAGCAGGGACTTGTTTACGTCGCCTCAATAGTAAGAGACTGAACGGGCTCATCCTAATAACGTTTTCGTGACCTCAGCCGCGAGTGTATGGTCTTGGAGAGAGCGACGCCACTACTGCCTGGTTACATTAGGAGCGACGGTAAATATTGACGGGTGTTTGGAGTTGCCGTCTTTTCTTCCTTCCAGTGTTGAATTTTTCCAAGCCATTACAGCACCTGTTTATGTGCTTACTTACACTTTACACTATGGAGCAGAGGATGTTTTTATAGCCTACCGCAAAAGTCACATCCTGTACTAGGCATTGCGCTACAGCCTTTATATTCTGGCAGTGTTTACATACACCAAAATCCCTCACCTATGGAGCACAGTGTGAACTCTGAACCTAAAGGCAAGTCTAGATAATTTGGTTGAATTTGATTTGTTTCCGGCTTTAAACAGTAGATGCCAGCTGATTCGTATTACGCATACTGCCACACTTTTTGTAGTTTCAGTAACAAGCTGTTGTTTTCTGGCATGGGGTCAGACTTGCAGATCGGGGAAGGAGCTCAGACATCAGGGGGGACCATCTGGCTGATGTTTTGGTCACTTTTGAATGCTGGCGGTGCTTTCACTCTAGTGGTAGCATGAGACGGAGTCTACAAC
>JBCNYH010000021.1:6478500-6505490 GCA_039654325.1 Tandanus tandanus
ATATATAATATTTTATGCATTTAAATCCTTTTGTGAAGGAGCATTACAGAACTATAGACTGGTTCAAAAGGAGGGTGGATGTGTCACAGATGCTGCCTGTGTGGCCAATCTGGCTCATCGTCTGATAAACACCATCCTCATGTGGGTTACAACAATAGGAATTATTGCCTATAAGTGAACAGATGAACTCGCACCAGTATGGCTGCTATCTTTTTTATTTTCTTACCTTTTATAAAAAAAAAATAAAAGAAAATGACTTACTGGCATAATTGTTTTTTTAATTTAGAAAAAAAGTGATTTTAATAATCAAATAAGTTATCTACCCATTTCTCCTTTCTGCATCCTGCAGGTCTCATAACAACAGACTGCAGTCTACAGCTTCCTAAACTACGTTGCCTACCTTATAATTTCTTTGGTAACTCTAACCAGGAATTTGGTTCCTGCTTCCTATGTTGCCGGTGGCAACCAATGACTGGAGCTCCTGCTCTTACAGGAAGTCTTACAGTGGTGCAGGATCCAGTCCGGGCCGTTTCACAGCAGAGTCGGGAAGAACAGACCGCTGATTATGGAGGGAGAACAGAATCTGAGAAGCAGATGTGGAGGATGGAGGGCTTTTCAAGCACAGGATGGACCGTCACCTGGGAACGTACCAAAGTACCCACACAGTGTGTTAAAGCAGAGCTTGGGATATCATGCAGTGTTTCATTGTACTCGAAATTGGGATTGTTTTATTTCCAATAGAAATGGGTTTCAAAATACATTCCAGTTCTGATTCTTAACGGATTTTGATTCTAAAAATGTAAAGATTTGTCATTCGTTATGGATATAGATGAATACAGAAAGTTGTTTTTCAACTTGCACTCAGAGCGCTAACCTCCTCCAAGCCAAAAAGTAACAACATTCAAAGCACCCCCTGCTGGGTCTTTTGTAGTATGACATTTCCAAAAAGGGATTAATACAGTATAGCAACCTCAAAAAGAAAAGTCTCATAATGTTAAAGAATCCTTTTGCTGAATCCAGAATTTGATCCAGATCATACCCAAAATCTAATGGAGTGTTACTTGAGCTGTACTCCACCCCACAGACCCAACCAACCACCCTACCCTTCCCTTCCAAAAAAATAAAAAATCATTAAAATATGTTCATAACCTTTGCTGCAAATTTGCCAGTGATTAAAATTTTTTAATTTACAAATGAATTTTAACTATTTATATTTGTATTGTAGGACATCTGTGCAAAGAAGTTCCTGTTAATATATAGATTTAGGCACTGCCTGAAGGCGGAGCTCCTGATAGACGTATCTGTAGATAGGTGTCCGAGGCTGGTGTTATAAGAGTAGCACAGCTCCTTTAAGGGCTCAATCAACTTTAGCCTTCGAGGAAATAAATGAATAAATCTCGCGTTTCCCAGCTATGGTCCGAAGTGAAAGTAGGAAAACTTAACACTGGCTTTTCTTTTCACTGCGTTTTAGTCTGTGATTTCCGCCTTCATTATATCACCTGTCTTGTTAGTTTAATTATCCGTTTAACGAGTTCCTGTTCCGTGCTCCTGTTAATGTTTGGTGGTGTTTTGCTCTGCGAAAGTTTGGCCGCCTACCTGAATTTTTTTTTTATCGTGTGCAAGTCTGAGCGGTGGTGTATTTTTATTTTATTTTTTTTGGGTCTCAGTTTTGTTATGACTGTCGTGATGCAAATCAGCAATACCTAACAGCCAATCAGCATCAACTAAGGTGCGGACACAGGACAACCATCAAAGTCATGTTTTATGGGCTCCACTTAGGAGCTCTGCTGTTGAAGTAATCTCCTCTGTCCTTAAATTCTGACAATGGAGACTCCTTCCCTAAATGTTACATAAACACTTTTTGACCAATCACATTTGAGATGCTGAACATGCTGTATATACACAATCATACACAGTTCAGCCGTAACGTTAAGGAAACAATATGTGAAGTGAATAAAATTGATTATCTCGTTACAGTGGCACGTGATGAGGGATGGGATGTGTTAGGCAGCACGTGAACAGTTTGTTCTGAAAAGCATTACATTAATAGGCGACAAATTGTGATGGCTAGACCACTGGGTCAGAGTCTGTAAAATGACAGGTCTTGTGGGTGTTCCTGGTGTGCAATGGGTAGCATTTACCAAAAGTGCCCCAAAGAAGGGCAACCAGTGAACCGGCGACAGGGTCATAAGCATTTAACACCCATTAATGCGTGTGGGGAGGGAGCACCGGGCTGATTCCACAGAAGCACTTCTACAACTCAAATTGCTGAAGATAATTACCGTGATAAATGTAAACTATAGAAAAGTGTCCGAACAAACAGCGCATTGTGGCATGTAGGGATGCGTAGCTCCAGACCGGTCAGTACCCATACTGACCCCTTTCTACTGCCAAAATCACCTACAATGGGAACAATAGAAGAAAGTGGACTTGTCTGAAGGGTCAGGTTTTCTGAGGAAGACGTGGCACCTGGCTGCACAATGAGAAGAAGGCAAGCCAGTGGAAGCAGTCTGATAGTAGCACTGGGCAGTATTCTGTTGGTAAACTTTGGCTCCTGGTATTCATGTAGACACTGTTTTGACACACCCTACCTAAATATTCCTAGTACTATATGGCACTATATGGCAACGGTATTTCCTAATGTCACTGGCCACACTGCAAACATAGTTTAGAAATGCTTTTGAGGAACATGACAAAGAGTTGACTTGAGCTTCATGTTTCCCAGATCTCAAGCCAATCACGTTTCAGTGGGATGTTGGGTGTTGGCCAAAGAGGTCACCTCATCTTTCAGGATTCAAAGGAACTGCTGCAAACTTCATGACAGCATACCTTCAGAGGTGTTGTAAAGTCTGTGACTTGATGGCTCAAAGCTGTTTTGGTGGACAACGGGGTAAGGTAGGGGTACTTTTTACACCCATTAGGTTTCTGTAGCATGAAGCAGCTAGGAGTTCAACTTCTGGATGGGATGCTAGTCCATTGCAGGTTGCCTTCCCAGTGTTTTTTACTGGTACCCATTTATTATGCTGGGCGGACAGAGGCACACTTGTAGTTTAGACCTTGCCCAGGGTTCTTAGCCTGGTGAGGGTTTAATGGGGATTCGGCCCCACAATCTCTCGATCATGAGCCCAGCACCCTAACTATGACACCACCAACCCCCCCAATGAGACAGACGCACCTGCAAAATATTTGGCAGGTGGTTATAATTATCTGGCTGATCACTATGTGGTATAATCAAGTCGATAGTGCGTGCCTCGGTGGAACCTTTTATGATTGCAGTGACATGTTGGTATGAGCCTTGAGTAAGATACCAGTGTAAGTCTTAGTACCCTTTTGCAGGAAAAGTACCAGTGCTTTGTGCAACGGAAAAAGGAAAAAGCCATTTCATTCCCGTATCAAGTGCCTCAAGTCATTTAGTTACTCAGCCGCACCCACAGAACTATTTTCCCTTTTGCACTTCTCTAATAAAGAGAGGACTAGTTGGCCATATCGTGGAAGGTGGAATACTTCTATTTACTTGTACTGGTACGCGTTTCCAATTATTTTGCCCATGTGAATCAAACCCATTGTTAAATCATATTTTTGTTTGTGAGATCATGTGAACCAGGTCGGTTGAATCTTGCACAGTTTGGAGTACAGTGGAGCACTGCATTATTTTAAGATTCCTATTGTTCTTTTATGTGACCGGCATCATTTATACAAAACCTTTAAACCTGTGTGTCTACTTGTTCCCACCTTTGTTCAGCCAGTTAAACACTGTCACAGTAATTAGTGGTTGAGGTCAGTGGTAGTTATTTTCCTCTCAGTAGGTGGACATTTGCATTCACCATTGCGTTCTGCAAGACAGCGCCTAGACCTGACAAGCCTGGAAAACAACCCAGAGCTGTAGGGCCACTGACAAAAACGCTCTTGTTACAGGCCACAAAAAAAAAACAAACACACAAGCATTTTTAATATACATGTATATAAAGAGTCTATTTTTAGGAATTTATTATTTTTTTGGAGCGAAGCATTTTATTCAGATTTCTAACTGGAGATGTTTTGTCAAGTGAAAGGAAATGGTTCATTTTTGGGAACTTTTGGGGCATTTTGTAAGACTCACCATTTGAAGAGTCCGAGTGTATCTGATTGTAGCTCTGTCGGTTTTACTGCTGTTTATTTTTGTCCTCTTATTCCCATATTCCTAACCCACCCCACAACCAGGCACTTTGGTAGAATTTATTCCAAAGGAATATTTCAGCAGCAAATCAGATTAACCTCATGCCCCTCCCCACTTCTCTTTAATGTAATCAATCTTTCTGCAAGGCTAATGTACAGGGGGACCCAAAAAACGTCCCACATTTCAAATTATGTAGGGAAGGGGCGTTATTTACGCACATGAAACTTCATTCAGTACAGTTTTTATTCATCATGTTTTGAAGATCATCCTCCACATGGTGGCTGCCATTGACTATAAACACTTGGAGCTGATTTCTGAAGGCTCTTCATGCTATTGTATGTGAACTGTAGTTACAATAGAAGGTTATGAACACTTAAGAAGACCATGAGCATTTTATATTTTGCATTTTTATGTTTAAAAAAAGGTGTATGTGTGTGTGTGTGTGTGTGTGTGTGTGTATATATATATATATATATATATATATACTGTGTATGTATGTATATATATATATATATATATATATACTGTGTATGTATGTATATGTGTGTGTGTTTAAGATGTATTTGAATTTGATTCACCCAGACCTCTTCTCAGGCATAAAAGTTTAAAAATGAAGGCTATGTGTGATAACCAGTGAACCTTAATGAGTAGGTGGGATTTATGGAACCTTGAGAATTTTTGGCAGGTAAAATAGTTTTACACTGACACTTAAAAATTGGCAAATTTTTCTTCATCATTTTTTAGTTTAAAAAAATTATTCATGAAGAAGCTTAGCAATGTAGCTTAAGCTAGAACTCGTATTTTTAGCTACCTAGCTAGTTTTCTTCTCTCCACTGCCATTTGTTCTCTTAATTATCCAACAGAAATTCTTTGTTCTTTATGCCATTATGAGATGTTTGATTAAATACAAATCCTGTGCGCGTTTCTGTTTGTCGGGGTTATCTGTTACATTAAAATGCTGCGTGTTGTGGGAGTAATGAAGGGACTATGTTAAGTTTGCGATTGTGTTTTTGTAAATGCAAACAGAGCCAGTGTTTTCTTATATTATAGCTACTGTATAGATTATTTATCATTCTCTTGGATGCTTCCTTTATAGTAAGTCAAAGAAAAGCTGGGGGGGGGGGGGTGTTTTTAATGGAGTGCATCAACTGAGAGAGCTTTTGTACTTTATAGAACCTTTTCTCCTGGATAATAAAATGATCACAGCAAATTTCTTGTGGTGTTTGTCATGGTGACTCTGTGTGGCTCTGGTATGAGTATATTGTATTTGCTGAACCACTTGGTCCTATTAGGGTTGCAGGGAGGCTGGAGCCTATCTCAGCCAACTCTGGGTAAAGGCAGGATATATCCTGAGCAGCTCACTAATCCATTGCAGGACCACATGCACATCCATTCACTCTCACACCTAGGGGCAATTTGGAACATCAAATTAGTCTATTGTGTATGTCTTTAGACTGTGGGAGGAAACCGGAGAAACCAGAGGAAACTCACACAGACACGCCCTTGCCGAGCCCAGGACTTGAACCTAGAACCTTCTTGCCTTGAGGGGGACGTGCTGACCATTATGTCCAGTTAAAGTGCCCCGGTATCTGATGAGTAGTGTTCAATGCTGTACCAGGAAATTATTGTACTTTAAGTGTCTCCAGAGTATCAAAGCCAAAACTTGACAAAAAAAATGTTCTGTTGTCATTCTGTTGATGTAATCATAGTTTATCTAATCAGCCATATTTATCTAGCAATGTAGTACACATGTCCAGCATCTAGAACAGCATCTTGGGGGCAGCCGTAGCTAATGGTTAGAGAAGCGGCTTTTGGATTGAGAGGTCGCTGGTTCGATTTCCAAACCAGCAGGAAAAATGTGTGGCAGTGGGGGGGTGAGCTGCACCTTCCCATCCTCCACCTTCATGGCTGAAATGCCCTTGAACAAGGCACCTAACCCCCATCTGCTCTCCGGGCACCGCAATGTGCCCAAGTGTGTGTGCTCACTTTGGATGGTTAAATGCAGAGTCAATAATTTCCCTTGCGGGAGTAATACAGTATTGCACAAAAAATCCAATGGCAGCAAAGTGATTAGCACGTCCGCCTCACAGCAAGAATCTCCTGGGTTCAAGTCCTGGACTCAGCGAGGGCGTTTCTGTGTGGAGTTTCCCTGTGTTCTCCCTGTGCCAATCTGGTGTTACCCTGTGATGATCTTGTTGGTTGAGTTGTTCAGAGTGTACCTCATTTCGCCCCGTGTTAGCTGAGATAGGCTCCAGCCTCCCTGCAACAATAGTAGGAGTAAGCGGTATGGCAAATAAGTGAGAGAGAGTGTACAATTTTTATAAAGATAGTGTTTCCTCTTGTTGTTCCATGACATTTCAGAAGACATGGATCAGACCAGGTGCGTTCACTGTAGGCCACAACAAGATGGAAAGGAGGCTTAGTGATCCCTGTCTCCGTTTCTGTGACTCTCAAGGCTGTATCTTTGTCACACAGCTAGAGGTTCTCATGATTTCCTCGAAACCCTCCGCTCTACATGAGGAATGTCCCCCTGCTGTGAGGAGTCACTGGCTAAATCCCAAGTTGCTTCTTTCTTGCTGTTTAGGTCTAAGCAGAGTATGAGATAATAACTTGAGCACCCTATGTAGTCAACTATATGTCCTAGGGAGCCATTTGGGACCAGGCCCCTGCTTCCTGCTCGCCTCAGCATGGGAACTGAGCTCCGGATATGCGTATAATAGGCCATATCAGTCTGAAATTAATTTAATTGTTGTTATGATGGTTCTGTGCTTATTTTATCATACTGATCTGTGTTTGGACTTTGTGGACTGTATTCTTATAGATGATACAGTATGAACTTTCCACATACTCCTTTATCACTGGTAACAATCAGTAAAGTAGCCCAAGTGTAAGAAATATCACTTTTCTTATAGTTAATTTCTCTTGGATGGTTGCGTTTGATTGCATCGTTTTAGTTAATGTTGCATGAATTCTTTTTACTTTTGAATAGTAAGACTCTCTATTTTTGTAAATAATAATAATAAATCAAAGAGAGTTACTTTTGAGGTCAATTGCGATGTTCCAAACTCGACTCTAAACCTTTAAATAATTTTTACTATCCTGGCTGTGAGAGGAACGATGTAGCGAGCTAGCATACAACCTGTGTTAATGAGAAACAAAACTGTGGTTGTCTTTGGGCGGCACGGTGATGTAGTGGTTAGCATGTCCGCCTTACAGCAAGAAGGTCCTGGGTTCGAGTCCTGGGCTCGGCGAGGGCGTTTCTGTGTGGAGTTAGTCTGTTTCCCCCATGCTTGCGTGGGTTTCTTCTGGGGACTCCAGTTTCCTCCCACAGTCCAAAGACATGCACATAAGACTAATTGGCTGTTCCAGTTTGCCCCTCAGTTTGAGTGTGAGTGTGAATGGTTGTATGTGTGTTGGCCCTGTTAGTTGTTTAAGATAGCTGTAAACACAAGGTGTTCACCGATTTTTTTACATTTATTTTTTTTTTTGGGGGGGGACACAGCTCACCCCCATGTACAGAGGTCTCTCCACCCATCCCGGTCTGCCTCCCAGCACACTGAAAAGACTTCAGAAGGGCAGCCAATCAGAACAGACAAGGCACAGAGAGTGGAAAGACCATAAATGGGAGGAGGAAGCCAAACAAGCCATCCAGCATGTGCATTTAATATCAGCAGGGTTGTTGTTGTTGTTTTTTTTTGTTTGTTTTTTCAGGGGTTGGGGAGAATGAGGAAGCAGCTTCCTGAAGATCTCTAGAGGTTTTTGGATTACGAATCATATTTTGGTGTTCCACTGGTGTCCAGGATAAAAAAAATAAAGGTCTGAAAAGGGGTATAGTATCTGATCTTTATAGAATAGTGTGTAGTGTGCTTTATTAATAATGAATTATGAAGAATTTTAAAGAACAGATGTTTGATGAACCTTTTATTCTGTACAGGTATATACAGGCAGGCAGGTTTTTAAAAACAAAATAAATTAGGAATAAGTGAAATACACAATTATTTGAAAAATACTTATATTTATTTTATACGACTTTTCAGAATGACAAAATCCACAGTGCATATGAAAGTATTCCCTGTTTACTCTCCTTTTCCAGCCACTGTACACTTTTGACTCATGGAAATGGAGACTAAAGGAATCCATTTCTTTAAATTTTTCCTTCTCTTTCACCCAACATGCCCATAAAGCTCCTCTTCTTTCCTGCCTGTGCCTCTCCCTTCCAGCTTCCTTTGAGCCTGAGCCAAATGCCTGTGTGTGTATGTGTGCGGGCAAACATTCGCCATAGGTGGCGTTCAATTAGGGCTTCTGGAGCGCCTGTTCCCCGAGGCCCTGGCCCATGTTTTCGCTCACAGGACCCTAAACAGAACCGCCCTCTTTCATGTAACCAGGTGCTCTGAGGATCAGATTACTATCCGATTAGGGCTCAACACGGACGCGTACACACCGGCCTTCTCTTTCTGCAGTCTTGCTCACATGCAGAGTCGAAGTATTCTGAAGTACATAAAATAACCTTGTCTTAAGAAAGGGAATGCACCACCACCCCCACCCACACCTTCCAAATTCTTTGCTCCTTCTCTTAAGCATAACGGCACATTTCCTGCATTGTGATATCATTTAAAGTAGAAACACAAAGTACGGGCAGTGTAAATAGGAGCTCTGTGTTGTTTGTTTGTGCTTTCATTCTGTGCAACTGAAACAGTGTGAACGGGAAAATAAACAGACCTTAAACTGGGATAATGACACATGATGTTTCAAACTGGAAAAAATATATATACAGGAAAAATACCAAATCTGCGTAAAGGACACTGAATGCTGGGAAGACACAGCACCTAACATTAAAAAAAAAAAACTCACTCCAGTTACTCCCATTAGGGACACGGGAAGGCTGGAGCCTATCTCAGCCAACACTGGGCAAAGGCAGGGTACACCCTGATGCTCACCAGACCATTGCAGGGCAACACATACAACCATTCACACTCTCACTCACACCTAGGGTCAATTTGGAACAGCCGATTAGCCTTATATACAGTACATGTTTTTGGACTGTGGGAGGAAACCGGAGTACCTGGAGGAAACACATGCATGCGCGAGGAAAACATGCAAACTCCACACAGAAACGCCCTTGTCGAGACTCCAGGACCTCCTTGCTAACCACCAGGTCACCATGCCGCCCATAAAAAAAACAAACAAACCGTGCACTCTATAAGGTATTATTTTTTTAAAAATTGGCCTGTAGAGTCTTAAAATTAATTTTTTTATAGAGTATAAAATAGTAACTTAACGAGAAGCGTAGTTTTCGGACTGTCGGAGGAAACCGGAATTCCTGGAGAAAACCCACGCAAGCACAGGAAGAACGTGCAAACTCCACACAGAAACACCCGAGCCCGGGAATCGTGCTGCCATGTTCAATGTCACATGGCATATTATGTGTTTTGCCAGAGATGTGCATGGGTTACAGAATATACAATGACACAACATGACTGCTTGAAAGACGCCGACGCCATGATGCAAGATCTCCGAGTGCACTTATAAACAAGGTCAAATATTTAGTAATATCTCAGACCTTTCTGGACTCTCCTTGTGTTTATGAGGGTAAGTGTCGACTGGAAACACGACATGGTACTTGTGTGTATTTCAAAAAAGGACAGTGTGTATAGGGTATATAAACACATTAAAAATGATTACTGTTCTCTGAATATTTCACGGAGGAAATATTTATCCGGTTCATGTTTCAGACATGAATCAGATCCTCCGCCGGTGGATAGAATCCAGCGGATTTCCCAGGAGTCTTCTGTGAAAGAGGACAGGCAGAAAGGCAAGCATTGTACAGCAAGCAAAATATCCCCACTTGGAGTGGATTGATCTATTACACTCGGACGCTTGGGCAGGGTGGACAGAGACGCCTTTGTCTTCCTGTCTATCTCCTCCAATAATACTGCAAGATTATGAGGTTGTTCTTTTTATATATATATATATATATATATATATATATATAAATATATTACATAAGACTGCAGTAAGTCCTCCTGTGCAGCAAGTGTCGATAGCAAGCTGAGGGGTTTCCCATTCACCTGCACCTTGAGCGTGTGGCCTCTTGAACTTTCTGGTGCCTTCTCTTGTTGTAGCGCTTGACGTAGTTGTTACTGCGAAGGACCCCGTCTCCGGGTTTCACTTTGCCCCCAAGCAGCGTGAGGAGACTGGAAGGAAGATGGCGTCTTCGGTGGTAGATATGACCCATGACTATGTATCTGCTACCTGTGAAACATAATGTTGATGCAATCAGTCGGTTTGGTACGCATAAGAAATCAATGAACTAGTATTTACAGTATGCTGGATCACAGCATCACTCCATACCCTCCGTTCATACTGATTAGTCACTCATTCATTTGCTGAACCACTGAATCCTACTGGGGTTGCAGGGAAGCTGGAGCCCATCTCAGCCAACACTGGGCGTAGGGGGTACACCCTGAACAGCTCACCAGACAATCACAGGGCCAACACACACACACAATCATTCACACTCAAACTTAGGGGCAATTTGGAACAGCCAATTAGCCTATTCGCGCTAGTAGAGCTAATAGGCGCACAGTAGAGAAGTGGTTAGCAGGTCCACCTAACAGCAAGAAGGCCCGCGTGATTCCCAGGCTCGGGGCGTTTCTGTGTGGAGTTTGCATGTCCTCCCGGTGCTTGCGTGGCTAGTAGGCTAATTGGCTGTTCCAAATCGCCCCTAGGTGAGTGTGAGTGTGAATGGTTGTGTGTGTGTTGGCCTTGCGAGCTGTCCAGGATGTACCCCGTCCTCGCCCAGAGTCGGCTGACATCGGCGCCAGCCTCCCTGCAACCCTAATTAGGATTAAGCGGTTTTGAAATTGAATAAATGATTTAGAGCTGGATTGTTGTGTTATGATGTGAATTTTAAAGCTATGAGGACACGCCCGGCTCAGATAGTCAAATTGTTAAGCCATCTTTGGGATTACAGCCCACTGGTCCAACAGCCCTAACCCAACTGAACTGAGTAGGCTACCCAAATGATTTAAGCAAGGGGGTCCACCTTATACGAGTAGGGCTGTTCGGAACCCTAAGCCGTCCCCCATCTTTGGCAGCTAGTAAATTATTTTCCAGATCTGCTTCTAGCTGCTGTGTTGTTTTCGTAAAAATAACATGTCTATGATGTAGTAATTCAAGCAGCAGTGGTTTCGTTTCTACCGGCACTTACTAGCTGGCAAATATGGTCAGCTAGTTATTTTTAAAGGCTAGCTCAGGCTGTATAGTAGCTGCTGGTAGCTGGTCGGGCTAGCTAGCTAGAGTAGATAGTTATGTTTCCTTTCTGGTGCAAGCACAGAAGCCACTCATTTTATCACTAGTACACTATTATAATAAAAAAGCTGAGCTTGTAGTGGGGCAGCATGATGGCGTAGTGGTTAGCACATCCGCCTCTGAGCAACAAGGTCCTGGGTTCGAGTTCTAGGTTCAATGAGGCATTTCTGTTTGGCGTTTGCATGTTCTCCTCGTGTTTGCATGGGTTTCTTCCTACAATCCAAAGACATGCACGTTGGGCTAATTGGCTGTTCCAAGATGTAAGCGTGAGTGTGAATGGTTGTGTGTCTGTTGGCCCTTCAATGGACTGGGGAGCTGTCCAGGGTGTACCCTGCCTTCGCCCAGAGTCGGCTGAAATAGGCTCAAGCCTCCCCGCAACCCTAGTAGGATTAAGCGATTTGGCGAATGAATGAATGAATGAGGTTGTAGTATCAGAATTAACCAATACATTGGTGACCTGACTGTTTTTCCTCCACTACTTTATTCTGGTGCGACTGGATTTCTGTTTCAATCCTCAAGACTTCCACTCTTCCAAGGTAACGTCTTTAGCTAAAATGGCGTCTGTTTTTTTGAAAGCTGTCACAGATGCCTGCAGATCAAGCCTACACGCCACCAGTTGCAGAAACATTGCTGTACATACAGGAAGCTGAAAATATCGCCAGGAGCCCTGAGTAGCGGGGGGGAATCCACGGAAGTCCAGGCAAATGTTAAAATGTGAGAACCCTACTAAAGCCTCTGGTGAACATCCTGGAATGAGGATTTAACTTTTTTTTTTTTTAGTGTGTCTATGCTTTGCAAGTTTGTTTTAAATGAATGTCTGCATGTCCTAATAGAAAGAGGGAGCAGGGAGCAGTTAATGTTATCCAGTAATGGTAAACCAGACTCGTTCACTTCATCCAATCATCAGAACTCACCGAGTTTGAGGTCAGGACAGGGTTTGGTGCACTTGTAGGTATCCAAAACCAAGATGTTCAGCTTGAAGAAAAAGGTATCAGGAGTGATGAAGAGGCGGCCCATCCTGTAAAAGCCGTCGCTGCTCACCAACAGAGTGACCAGCCTGATGCCTCGCCGAATCACATCAATGTCGTGAACGATGCCGTTGATGGCTGGAAATAACAGAAAACAATTGTGTTAGTACAATCTGATTCTCATCCAAATTTGATTCGAAGCAGCCAAAGTCTCCTGAGAAAATTGTGTAGTCGGAGTACAAAAAAAATAGATATTCACCCCTACACTACATCCAATATTTTATCTTTAAGATATCTCCGTATGTAAAAAAACAAAAAACAAACAAAAAAAACCCCCAGATGTTCATTTCTCTAAATAATATATTTGTCATATTTGCAAAATCAGTGGCAGCACAGTGGTGTAGTGGTTAGCACATCTGCCTCACAGCAAGAAGGTCCTGGGTTTGAATCCCGGTCTTGGCGAGGGCATTCCTGTCTGGAGTATGCCAATTCTGCTTGTGTGGGTTTTCTCTGGGTAATCCGGTTTCCTCCCGCAGTCCAAAGACATGCACGTTAGGCTAATTGGCTGTTCAAAATTGCTCCTAGCTGTGAGTGTGAATGGCTGTGTGTGTTGCCCTGCGATGGTCTGGTGAGCTGTTTAGGGTGTACCCTGTTTTGTTAGGCTCCAGCCTCCCCGTGACCCTAGTAGGATTAAGCAGTTCAGCAAATGAGTGAATGTTTTTCCAGTGCACATTCCTGAACAAGAACTGGCCCTAATGTGAGTGAACACAGTATGAGGCTTTAGTTTAATTTCCGCTAATTTTAAAAGACAACTGGAAAAAGTAAATCTATCATCATTTCCATATTTTCTCCTAATATTAAATATGCTAAAAAAGAAAAAAAACCCACTGTTGCTAATTCATTTAGATCACAGCTGTCAAACTCAAGACTTGCAGGCCTAATCAGTGGAGTGGCTGATTGCCTCATGTTTGTCTTTTTTCTGGTTCTCTCTTTAGTTATGATGTCATAGTTAGTCATGCCAGAGTCCCTGCTTGGACTCAGCACTGATACAATCTCTTCTTTAACCATTACACTGTTATGAGCATTCCAACAACCTCTCTCTCTTTCTCTTTCTCTCTGTATATTGTTGAGATACACATGCTACTTCTGAGATACCAGTGATCATGATCCTTCTGCTTTCTAAATCTTGTGATCCATCCTGATGTGCTACTACTGGTTGGAGTTCTCATCTTAGAAGCCCCTTACTCCTGCTGATGATGATCCATATGGACTTAAATATACACTCACAAACTGTGAAGATGACTTTTAACAGCTGGTGATATAAATCCTTTTGCTGAAGTTATTCAGGACTACAATTACTCTTAGAGTTATAAGTCCAACTAGACTTCATTGTAAACTAAAGTGAAGTTTCTGCTACATGGTTTGTATTTTTATCTGGTTTCACCCAAATGAGGATGGATTTCCCTTATGAGCCTGGTTCCTCTCAAGGTTTCTTCCTCATGTCGACTGAGGGAGTTTTTCCTTGCCACCGTTGCTGAGGGCTTGCTCAGTGGGGATATGTAGGGTTTGTAGAAGAAATGTGTAAATTCTTTATCAAATTCGTTTTTACTATGTAAAGCTGCTTTGCAACAATGTCAGTTGTAAAAAGTGCCATACAAAAAAATTCTGAATTGAATGAATCCGGCTCTTCAACTCATTTTATGTGGCTCATGAGAGCTTTTAAAGAATATGATTATCGTTCGTTCTGTGCACCAATCATTACCATGAAAGGTAATTCATGTTGAATGATGTTCAGGAATTATTTGGCCCTCAATGACCTATAAATGTAGTGATGTGGTTCTCAGTGAAAATGAGTTTGACGCCCCTTAATTAAGAAAAAAACATAACAAAAAACTGTCCAAATCATTGCCAGCCTCGCTTCATAGCACATAGCATACATGCTGTGTATTTTTTTTAATGACCACTGATGGTGCTGTTGTCCTTCTTGTTAAACTATTAGTATTTATTGTTTTGGCACACTAATACATGACACTTTTATTATTTGGCATTTGTTAATTTACACTCATTATTACAAAACCAACAATGGTATATTGAACAAGGTTGGGCTGAAAAGTTCATAGGCTGATCATGACGCAATGGTCGAATTTGATCAAATGAGGTTTATTTTTTAACATAGTCTCCCTTGTGGCCTACACACTTCTTCCATTGGATGCTCTTGCTATAGAAGCTCTCGTGCAGATGGACAAATGGATTACTATTAACTTTTCAGCCTACCCTTGTAGTTGATTTGATACGAGTACCTTCGGAAATACATTTGTAATTATAATTTCTAAATTTCTTCTAGAAATTGGATAAATGCATTACATCTGAGCACATGTTCGAGTCAACTTTTATGTTACTTAAGTGCCTTCAGTCAAATTCGACTCTTGGCGACTCCATTCTCATAGCGTTTTCTTGGCAGTTTTTCTTTTACAGGGTAGGTTGCCAGCTCTTTTCCCTAACCCTCCACAGCACCTGGTATTCCCTGGTGGTCTCCCATCCAAGTACTGACCAGGCCCGGCCCTGCGTAACTTCCGAGATCAGAAGGGATATGACCTCCGCAGAGTGAATGAAGGGTGACTTTAACAGTTGAGCCTTATATCCAGAGCCTCTTAAAGACCCTGATGATGTCATTGGATGTGTTAGCTTTGGAGGTCAAGCTAAACCTTGCTGATCAACAGATTTCCAGGAGCTGGGTTGGAGATACACAAATAAACAAGCGCAACTCAAAAGGACAATCTTTCAATCTTTCTTCCATGAACATGAAGCGCTTGAGGGAACCTGGGCATGCTCAATTTCTCTTGTTTCTCTTTGTAGTTCCTCCTGTAATTCTGCTTTGTATTATATTCTAAAGAAAAATGATTCAAGAGGGGTTTTGTTTCCACTGTAAACATGGGAAGTTATTCCCGTGCTGGCTCCAAGGAATGAATAAAAACAATAAAGGGGGCACGCATTGTATGATGAGGTAAATCAGACTGTAACCTATTATTATTATTATTATTATTATTATTATGTCCAACTTGATTGTGCTTGGGGGCAGCACGGTGGCATTGTTGTTAGCACATCAGCATGAAGGTCCTGGGTTTGATTCCGGGGCTTAGTGAGAGCATCTTTGTGTGGAGTTTGCATGCTCTCTCCGTGCTTGCATGGGTTTCCTCCGGATACTCTGGTTTCCTCCCACAGTCCAAAGACATGCCCATTATGCCAACTGGCTGTTCTAAATTGTTGCTTTTGTATGTGAATGTTTGTGTGTGTGTTACCCTGCGATGGTCTGGTGAGGTGTAGGCTGAGATAGACTGCAGCATCGTTGCAAATAAAGATTAAGCGTTTTAGAAAATGAGTGAGTGAGTGATTGTGGTTGTCCTCACCGAATTCACTGTAGCAGAAGTGCTCCGTCTCGTCCTTGTCCTTCCTGCATTCACTCAGACACACTGCATCATGGCTGAAATCCGACTCTGGAGAAGAAGGATGGAGGGGATGAGCTCAACGAAGGAACAGGAAAGGACACTATCAGTCACTTTGTGTTGTTGTGCGGCACTTCTATTTCCTGATTTCCCCAGGGTCCGATTGAGGCAGGTCAAGCCCTTAATCACTGTGTAATTAAGGACTTGAGAATCCTTTTGAGTTTAGATTTAGACTTATCTCTCTCCTGAAAAGACGATCTAAATTATCCTAAAGTGGTGGATAATTAAGGGGAATATTTAAAAAAAAATAAAATAAAAAAAATGACGCCAAACAATGAACGCAAGTGCCTGTGACCGTGAGTGCCACTTTGAAAACCACAGAGCTTCATTCCAACGCCCAAGCTGTCACTGCCACGCCATTAACCCAGCCAAAGCATCGCATTCCAGACTGTGTGGGACAGTACAGGGCTATCGTTTTGATATCTGTAGTTCAATCACCGCGTCGTAGCTCATTTCGCTTAGGCATATTTCAGATTCTTTTTCCCCCCCTCACTAATCTTATGGCTCAAAGATCTTCGGCACAAAGAGAGCATTCAATGTGTGCGAGCTAAGCAGTAATTTGCGGCTTGAGGGAGAGAGTAATTAGAATAACCATCTACCCTCAAAGATTTTCTCTCTCTCTCTCTCTCTCTCTCTCTCTCTTTCTCTTTCTCTTTCTTTCCCTTCTCTTTCCAACATGTACACTCGTATTTCCTTCCAATGATGGGATTTGAAGACCGTAATGCAGTATTTCCCAGTCCTGGCTCTGTACTGCACATTTTGCCGTGTTTACTTATTCGTAATCCAAAAGTTTTCAGGTCAGATCAATTTGAAACATCAATTTACGCCTTGCTTGCAGTAACACATTTCTACCAGAGGGGTCACTGAAGGTCACATAGTGCAGCCCTTCGTGCAAGCTCCTTTTTTCTTTTTCTTTTCCCAATTCTCTGGTGAAATCACAACTGTAACAACAACAACTCTGACAAAACTTTTTGTCTTGACCCTGAAAGACCCTAGAAAACAAGAGCTTTCAGAAAACTCCCTATGCCGTATGAGGTTTTAGAGATTTTCGCAAAACGTGCCAGAGTTGGGGCGGCACCGTGGCGTAGAGGGCGGTGTGTGTGTGTTAATCTAATAATATTGTGAATGACATTTCTAACAAATTATTTTGGCAATTATGTGAATATAATGAGTGTAGAAACATTTCATCACGACTTAATTATCACACAAAGAGTCTTTGAGTCATGTTATAAAGAAGCCTCTCTCACCTTTCTTGTGGACATCGAAGTGGTAGAGCAGACTGGAAGCGCGCCGGTTGTACTGGCCGAACGGACGGCTGTTGTTCAGGCTTGATTTGCCTGCTCTGTTGTCCTCTGGATCCATCCGACCATTCCCACTCTCTCTGTGCGTGTTAGACGTTGGCTGCTGTGAGCGTGTGCGTGACCTGGAGTTATGATTTAGCTCCGACTCACTGAATGGAGGGTTATTAGACTGTATCGGGATTTCAGGTGTAGCTTTCTGGGTCTGTGTGCGGTTCGATGTCCCGACCCCAGTAGCAGGGGCGACTTTATTAGGATGCCCATCATTACGCAGCTTTTCGTTATGCTCAATGGGAAGCCGCTCGTCCCTCGAACCCTTCTTGCCTTTGCTGTGTGGGCCTGGTCGTGGATGGGGGGATAGCGGGTCTGGATGTTTGGGCCACATCCCTGGCGGCAGCGCCAGCTTCGGATCTGCAGATTTTTTGCCTTGCTCCAGAAGCTCATTGGCTGGTAGTGAAGGATCTTTGGTTCCAGTCTTGGTTTGGTTGCTAGGGGAGTCAGACGTTCCACTTTGCACCGGTGGCGCGCCGATCAAGGAAAACAACTCTGTGAATAGAGCCACAGTTAACAAGCACTGCTTATTAAATAAGATTTAAATCATGACGGGGCATGCTGTTAGAGCAAAATCAAAAACAATGAAGCAGAGGTACTGTCAAAGGGCGACACTGGGGCGAAGGCGGGGTACCCCCTGAACAACTCACCAGACCTTCGCAGGGCAACACACAGAGAACCATGCACACTCGCACTCACACCAAGGGATAATTTAGAACAGCTAATTAGCTCCATGTGCATGTCTTTGGACTGTAGGAGGAAACCGGAGTACCCAGAGGAAACCCATGCAATCACAGAGAGAACATGCGAACACCACACCAAAGCTCTCAGGACTGTTTTTTTTTTCTCTCTGCATCAAATACTTCAACAACCAGGTGGCACGGCGGCGTAGTGGTTAGCACTTCTGCCTCTCAGCAAGAACGGGTTCAAGTCCCGGGCCTGGCAAGGGCGTTTCTGTGTGGAGCGTGCATGTTCTTCCTGTGCTTGGATGGGTTTCCTCCCAGTTTTTGGGTTTCAAAAACTCGCCTCACAGCAAGAAGGTCCTGGGTTCGATTCCCGGGCTTAGTTGTTTCTGTGTGGAGTTTGCATGTTCTTCCAGTGCTTGTGTGGGTTTTCTCCGGGTACTCCGGTTTCCTCCCACCTTCCAAAGACATGCACATTGGGCTAACTGGCTGTTCCTAATTGTCCCTAGGTGTAAGTGTAAGTGTGAATGGTTGTGTGTGTGTGTGTGTGTTGCCCTGCGATGGTCTGGTGAGCTGTTCAGGGTGTACCCTGCCTTTGTCCAGAGTTGGCTAAGACAGGCTCCAGCCAGCCCTAGTAGGATTAAGCGTTTTGTCAGATGAATGATTGCATGATTTTTTGTGGACAGAGTTATTTTTGTGGACAGAGTATTTTGTAAATTTTTTTAAAATAAAAAATTATGCTAGTTTCAAGTACAAGTATTTGTACTGTTCAAGTATTTTCACAAAATAAAGCAAGTGTCAGACGCCACTCATGTGTGAAGCGTCTATGATATTTCTAAATCTTAATAAAAATGATGGGCAGTATGGTGGCGTAGTGGTTAGCACGTCCACCTCACAGCAAGAAGGTCCTGGGTTTGATTTTTGAACTGGGGCATTTCTATGTGGAGTTCTCCCCGTGCTTGCATGGGTTTCCTCTGAGTACTCCGGTTTTCTCCTACAATCCAAATCATGCACATTTAGGCTTACTGGCTGCTCCAAATTGCCCCTAGGTCTGAGTGTAAGTGTGAATGCTTGTATGTGGGTTGGACCTGCGATGGTCTGGTGAGCTGTTCAGGGTGTCCCCTGCCTTCGCATAGTGATGGCTGAGCTCCAGCCTCCCTGTGATCCTAATAGTAAGATTAAGCAGCTCGGTTACAATAAGCGGTTTATAATAAAAATGACCCTGGACGAACTTCAGGTATTTATTGTCTTGTATCGTATAGACTTTCGGGGGAAGTTCTTATCATGTAAACCTGTAAAGGTCCAGATGCCTTAAGGAGAGTTTAGAAACCTCTAAAGTACTCTTTCATCTGAAAGCGCTTTCTCACTGAACCGCTTAATTCTATCTGGATCGCAGGGAGGCCGGAGCCTATCTCAGCCGACATTGGTCGATGACGGGGTACACCCTGAACAGCGTGCCAGACCATCACAGGGCAACACACACACACAACTACTTACTCTCACACCTAGGGGCAATTGAAACAGCCAGGTAACCTAATGTGCATGTTTTTGAACTGTTGGAGGAAACTGAAGTACCCGGAGGAAACCCGTGCAAGCACGGCGAGAACATGCAAACCTCAGACAGGAACTCCCTTACCGAGCCTGAGACTTGAACCTAGGACCTTCTTGCTGTGAGGTAGACGGGCTAACCTCTACTCCCCCGTGCCGCCCCATCTAAAAGCAATTAATAAATATTTCCTTAAACTAGTGTTGCATTCTATTGGCTACATGTATAGAATATACATACATATAACACATTCCTTTATGGATAACAATAATAATAATAATAATATAATAATAATAATAATAATAATAATAATACAGTAATAATAATAATACAGAATAATACAGGTATAATAATACAGTAGTAATAATAATAATATAATTATAATAATAATACAGTAATAATAATAATACAGTAATAATAATAATACAGTAATAATAATACAGTAGTAGTAATTATAATAATAATAATATGATGATGATGATGATTATTATTATATTATTTTTTTTTACAGTCCCAACATCATCCATTAATTACAACATTACTACAAATATTTATATTTGTCATTCCATGTACTGTATTTCTGATATTTCAGGGTCCACTCTCAAAAGTACATTCATGGAAGAAATCTTCTCCTTCCATGCATCACACTTTCCAATTCACTGGCTCTTAAATTCAATGCTATAATAACCATAATAAAAAAAAAGGTAGAAAATAATGAAATATATGTTTCCCAGTCTTACCGTTAACAGCATGCTCTTCGGCATCAGAGCAGGCGAGAGCGACCGAGAGGAGAAGCAAGATGCCGGACATGTTATTGATGAACATGAGCAGCTTCCTTATAGAGAGAAAGTCTTATTGAGACGCTGCAACTCAGAGTGGTGGCGGCTTTTTATCCTCACTGTGAAGTCTTAGAGTAAAGGGGCGGGATGGAGTGATGATCAGCTGACCAGTGTGGGTTTACATCTCAGAGAGAGAGAGAGAGAGAGAGAGAGAGACTCATGCAGCCCATATTCTTTAGTGTATTATCTCCCTGTTTCATTCAGATTTATTAACTATAAATACCACACTTATTACTGTTGTTGTTATTATATTATTATATATAATTATATTTATTGTTATTTTAATTGCTGGCGGTATAGACAATGGAAGCATATATAACACTAATAATAATAACTATTTATTTTTAGGCTACTTATTGATAATGATTGTTAGGATGATGATGACCTTTACTCACTCACTTATCTCAGCCGACACTGGGTGAAGACAGGGTACACCCTGAACAGCTCGTCAACCACCCACACACAACCATTCACACTCATGCTCCCACCTAGGGGTAATTCGGAACAGCCAATTAGCCTAATGTGCATGTCTTTGGACTGTGGGAGGAAACTAGAGTTAACCCATGCAAGCTCCACACAGAAACATCCTCGCCACGCCCAGGACTCGAACCCGGGACCTTCTTGCTGTGAGGCAGACATGCTAACCACTACTACGCTACCGTGCCGCCAATGATAATGTTTAGGAAGTTATTATTATTACTATAATTCCATTCATTCATTCATTTGAACTCGAACCACTTAATCCTATTAGGGTCGCGGCGAGGCTGGAGCCTGTCTCAGCCGACTCTGGGTGAAGGCGGGGTACACCCTGAACAGCTTGCCCAGTACATTGCAGGCTAAACACACACACACAACTATTCACACTCACATCCACACCTAGGGGCAACTTGGAACAGGTAGTTAGCCTAATGTGCATGTGTTTGGACTGTGGGAGGAAACCGGAGTACCCGGAGGAAACCCACGCAAGCACGGGGACAACATGCGAACTCCACACAGAATCACCCTTGCCAAGCCCAGGATTCGAACCCAGGGCCTTCCTGCTGTGACAAGGACGTGCTCACTACTACGCCACCGTGCCGCTCTGGTATTTTCCATTAGAAAATTGATTGTCCTAATCTCAAAAATTGTGTATCTCACCTCTCAGGAGTTTATTTTTCATTTTAATCACATTTTATTCATTTAATTTAGGAATATTTTGAAATATTAAGATACGCTGTGATTGTATTTTATTTTTGAATGTCAGGAGTGTGTGAGGAGTAAATGATCCAGCCATGTAGATTCACTGCTCCCTACTGGACACTAAAGAGATTTTCTTTACTGGTCTCTAATCTGTAATTGTTGAATGCCCCATGTAATGGGAGAGACCACTTAACGATGCTGAATTTTATATTATACTATGTTATCAGGATTTATCATCAGTAATCAACATGTATATTAATATCAGTCTAGTTGTCTCATAAAAGGTTTTAGAATTAAGAAATCCATAGTAATTATGCTTTATAGTCAGTATGGTCATTCACAACCCTTCAAAAATTCATAAATACTTTAAAATTAAACAACAGATTAACCTTAACAGCAAGGTCTCAGTTTAACCCACATACACTTTGTATTATCAGACCACACCTATAGGGACATTACGGATGGCTTGTGATGGTGGAACTGTGGTTTGCACGTACGCCTCACAGCAAGAAGGTCCTGGGTTCGAGTCCCAGGCAGTAAAATATGCCAGTGTCAGACACCAAATATGTCTTGGACAATCAACTACATCTCGAGTAAAGACGAAGCCCAAACTGTGAAGCGTTTATGATATTCATTCCTTCATTTCCTAAGCTGCTTATTCCTGATCAGTGTCGCGGTGAGGCTGGCGCCCATCTCAGCTGACTCTGGTGCGGGGTACACCCCGAATAGCTCGCCAGGCCATCGCAGGTGCCAACACATATACAACCATTCACGCTCACACCAAGGGGCGATTTAAAGCAGCTAATTCGCCTACTGTGCATGTTTTTGGACTGTAGGAGGGAACCAGAGGACCCGGAGGAAACCCACACGAGCACAGGCAGAACATGTAAACTCCACACAGATATGTCCGAGCTAGGGACTCGAGCCCAGACCTCCTTGCTATGAGGTGGACACATTAACCACTACGCCACTGTGCTGCCCATCATTTTTATTAGGATTTAGAAATATCATGGACGGCACACTTTCTGGGTGTTTTTTTTTTTTTTTTGGTTTCCTGACAAGCACGGGGAGAACATGCAAACCCACCCAGAAACCTGGGACCTTTTGCTGTGAGGAGGACGTGGTGCACTTGATTTATTTTAAAATGTATTAAAAGTGGTAATCATGCAGTTACTACTGGTTATTACAGTGTAATTACATATTACTATGAACAGGTTCCTCTGGGTCGGAGAGGATTAAGACGTTATTAAATGGGTATTTTTTTAATTATTATTATTATTTTTTTTTTGAAGGGTTGTTTTGTTTTCTCTGCGAGCTCAAAATATTGACCTGTGAAATTCCCGACCCAGATGGGACTCGAACCCACAATCCCCAGCTCCGGAGGCTGATGCCTTATCCATTAGGCCACTGGGTCATCACGATCCGCATGGAGGAAACAAAGCTTTTTAAACAAAAAGTAACACATATTCTGGCGAACATTTTATTCTAATAGCTTTCTTATTGAAATTAAAAAAACAACAACAACACCAACTGTTTTGTTTTAAATTCCTGCAAAAATTCAAGTGTTAAATTCTTTACATTTTTGTTTTCGTCACTTTATGCGTATAGTATTAAAAAACGTAGTCTCGCGACAACACGTCGTGCCCACGTATTGTGGGATTTGTTTTTTTTTGTTTGTTTGTTTTTTTTTTGTAATCTAGGCTAGCCAATGAGCGCCTTCCTTGTTACAGACTGTCCAATTATCTTCACCTACGGAGTCCCGCCTTTCTGTTGTCGTCACAGTAAAACATCCAGAGCCAGGAAACCAGGCGCGAGACAGACAAGCTGTTGTCCAGGAAGTAAAACACATTAAATAAATGGTTGGATTGGTAGCGAATTTATGGCTTTTTAATCATTTTTATGTTCATGAATTGTGTTTTAATAAGACCGCATGATAGAGTGAGTAAAATTTGTCTGGTTTTCTTTTAAATGCAACCAAAAGAACTTATTACCTCACAGTCCCCTCTGTAGGGTGTAAAAACAGATATCAGTGTCTCTCTGAAACATTGTCCCACCGGTATGTCACATGACCTACATACTCTGTGATGATGTCACAGAGCGATAGCCCCACTTTATGACCTCATCACCTGCTGTCTAACCTACATAATCTGTCATGATGTCACAGAGAGGGGTGCTTTCACCCTGGTATAGGTTTGCACCTGCTGTTTATCATAAACCCCTTCCCACACTGTGATAACTAGGGCTCTGTCATTATTACGTTGTTATAACATCTCAATAACACTGTATCTGTTGTGTATCTTGTACAAGAGGAAATGTCGACATGCGGAGATGGCAGCGGGTCTCGTCTGAACCAGTTCAAGAATAAAGGAAAGGATGCAAATGTAGGTGAAGTGCTTTTTTTCCCTCAGCATTATTACCAGGCAAAACATTTTTTTTTTTTTGGATGAAGTGAATATTGATTTTTTTTTCTTTTTTTTGCCACTTTCAGGAGTTGAGGAGAAGGAGGGTGGAGGTCAACGTGGAGCTCCGAAAAGCCAAGAAAGATGAGCAGATTTTAAAAAAGAGAAATGTGAGCTGTATAGAGGATTTAGATCATGAGGATCCAACCGACACCTCAAAGGTAACCAGGAAATGATCTTATTACATACTCAAATCATCATCATATTATATACGGAGTAGAGTTCTGTATTGTCTTGCTTAGGGAGCGATCACACTAGAGAGGTAATACGCGGCCGTCGCTTTTCATTCTCAAATGTGTCATGCCACCTTCGCGGCATTGCATTTTGGTCACCCGGTCCGTGAAAAATTTCAAAGCATGTTTTGAATTTACGCGAATGTCGCGAAGCGTGGCTCTGACACGGAATCGTGTCAAACTCTCCTCAAGCAGTCTGCACATGTTGCTGAGAAGGTTGCAAGTTATTTGTTTTCTGTTCGCAAGAAAAAGCTGGAGGTTGGAGACTTCCACGCGGAATGTTTGAGACTTGCTGGTATCCGCCGTATTCTATATACTTTGTTATCATCCGTATTTTATTCGCATTTTGTTTGTGCAAATAAAAAGCGAATGGTTTGAGAACAAATCACGACTATTTTACGACAGGAGATTTGCTCTTTTTTTTTAACCAAACATCTGCAAACCAATTGCAAATTACTTCTCAAACCAGTCTCAAAAATTGTCGCACGACTTTCACATCTTATATGAATTTTACGAACAACAGCGTATCTTTTACATGCCTTTCACTCACATGGCTGGCCTTTGATAACCCAATTGATAACCAAGTTAGCCGCTCTGGGAGGGCCGCAGTGATAGTGACCGCAGCTTGAACCCACGACCTCCAGATCAGTAAGCCAGCACCTTACCTACTGAGCCACTACTGCCCCGGGTTGCAGAGTATCTTGACGTGAATTTTAAAATTCACAAAAAAGTCACAAAACTATTCGCATTTGCTCAAAACAAGCGTTGAAAGATCTTACTCAACCATATTGGTGCTGGGATTTGATCTCCTAACATTCTGAGCTGTAACACTGCACCTGGATTACTAAGTCACCATAACCTTATTGCACTGATTCAGTGCCGTCTTTTAAGGCTAGTTAATTCAGTAGTGGCGGTTCGGGAATTAACACTAGCGCCCTGGTTAGCTCTGTCGTCTCACAGCGTGAAGGTTCTGGGTTCTGGGTTTGTATCTCTACAAGGATGTTTCTGTGTGGAGTTTGCATGTCTCCTCCCGTGGTTGTGTGGACTTCCTCCAAGGAGTCCGCCACCTTTGCTCCCACAGTCCAAAGGGCAACTCCAAGAAAAATGGGACATAACCAGGCAAAAGTTATTTTCCGTTATAGATTCCGAAAAGTTTATGCATAACACAAACACTCGATTTTCTACACCTAAGACTGGATGAACTGCTTTAGCCACCTATATGTACCATGGTGGATGAATTCTGAGACAGCGGCGTGTGAGGACTTCAAGGGTGTTGTTTTGTCATGTGATGTTTAGGATTGATTTTCGGGTTTAACGCGTTCTTATTTCGTGTACCTCTAGAAGGGTTGGGCATGTATTGTATTGTAAGGGTTGGGGGGATTAGTGGAAACAGTTTTCTCAGATTTCCTAAAATGTTTTAAATCATGAATCAGATGTAACGTCTGTCACAAAACTGAAACCACTGCTGCTAAGTACCTCATCTCTGGTTCTCTACTGCAGTCGGTATATTAGCAAGGCTCCTCCCCCTATATACCTTGACTTCACAATCATGCATCGTTGTTAGTTTTCAGAGAATTTTGAAATCAAGTTTGATGAAATTCCTACGCGTCTTTTTCTTGTAACGTCGTTTTGTTTGTGTCAGTGTTAGCCTTGCGAAAGATTGGTGACCCGTTGATGGTGTATGATGTAAGAAAGGTTTTGCTTAAAGTTAGCTGGGATTGGTTCCAGCTTCAGTTGCAACTTGAGATATGTAGATAATAGATGAAGGTTGTTTTTTTCTAGTGATGCTAAAATACGCTCTTGTAAACACTGCAGCAGTGCTGGGGTTCTTATGGCTTTATTTTATATTTATGTTGAATGGTCTCTATGGCACACCCTACCAGCCTATCGAAACTGGGTCACCTTGGCCTGTTTTTCAAGGTCACAGAGGTCGCACAAAAATTCCGGTTAACACTCGAAAACTGGTGCACTTTTTGTCGGATTGGTTTCCAGTTCAAACCAGTAATTCTTAGTGACTTCGAGTCTATTGAAACTGGATCACCTTGACCTAATTTCAAGGTCACAGGGATTATATGAAATATGCACAGTCATGTAAAAGTCAAATATGACCAATTTAGCACAGGATTGTTTGTTATTTATACCAGATATGCCTATGGGCACAATTTTTAACTGATTTCCATGTAAGCAGACTCAGTTTTCTGTGAGAAGAACCCATTTCTAGTGATTTTATTATGTTTAGCAGCAAATATTAAGTGCACAACAGACAACTAGGTATGTAGGTAACTACACTAAGTTCTATGTATATGCATATACCTACATACACATGTATACACATACCTATATGTACACATATAGACATATATACAGTACATATATCCTATATATATACACATGTCCAGACTTATACATTTATCCACATATTCACACATATACACATGTATACAAAAGGGTGCATGATATGTCAAAGGTGCATGTTATACACAGGGTGAGAGGTAGAGCTTTTTTAATCATAAGGTGCATGGTTGCACTTAAACATGGGTATTGCACTTAAACGTGAGTTTTGCACTTAAGAGTAATATTGCACTGTCCAGGAAGATCTAGGTCTGAATAAGGTCTGAATGATGGTTATTCAGTCCGTGTATGTGACGGTGGTGGTGGTGAGGTTACACGTTTAAAAGCTTGTGGGTAAAGCTGTTCTTGAGTCTGTTAGTTTTTGTTTTTAGTGTCCTGTACCTTTTTCCGGAGGGGAGAGGGGAGAAAAGGG
>JBCNYH010000021.1:6533197-6567400 GCA_039654325.1 Tandanus tandanus
CCAAAAAAATCATTCCGACAAGTATACTGAGGTAAAAGTATGGCTAATAAACAAAAACACTGAAAATACCAATTTTCGGAAAGTGTCGCAAATTGTATTTTTTGACTTTTGCATAGCATGAATGAACTTCAAACCATATGGAATGGTTTAGCGGTGAAGAAACTAAAAAATACAGTGATGCAGATAACTGTTGTGGTGTAGAGGTTAGCAAGTCCGCCTCACAGCAAGAAGGTCCTTAGTTTCAATTCTCTGGTTCTCCCTGTGCTTGCGTGAGTTTCGTCCAGGTACTCTGGTTTTTCCTCCTGCAGTCCAAAGACATGCACATTAGGTGAACTGGCTGTTCCAAATCACCCCTAGGTATGGATGTGAGTGTAAAAGGTTGTGTGTGTGTGTTGGCCCTGCGATGGTCTGGCGCTGTTCAGGTTCACTCAGGGTCGGCTGTAATAGGCTCCAGCCTCCCCGCAATCCTAGTAGTAGAATTAAGCGGTTCGACAAATGGGTCATGAGTGAATGAGAGATGAGTGAATGAGGTACATTATATTTTAATAAGAGTTTTACTAGTATGAAGCCAGAATTGGTTTATTTTAGGAATAATTTTGATCGCTCTTAATGACCGGTTCTGTTTTATCCAAGCCTGAAGAAATAGCTTGTGGTTGCGAGTTAAAACACACGTGGCGTGGATAAGATGTGAAATACCGCTACGTAATTGTTTCGACTGCACAATTCGGTGTAATGCTACGTGTTTTGTTTTGAAGTGCACCCAAGTATGCATGGACGCTTGCACAGTTAGCCCTTTGGTTTGCCCCATTTTTTACCTTTGACCTTTGTCCCTATCATCTACACAGGAAGAATCTCAGACGGCAGCGTGGCTGCATCTCGTCTCCTCACAGACATCTGATCACGTATCACACTTCCTGTCTCACCACTTCCACTGGAAACCAGCAGAACACCACACACACACACACACACACACACACACACACACGTCTGCTGTTTAGAAACTCGGAGCAGACACTGAAATTTGCCATGTCTTGCCGTACCCATTGCCCCACTGCTGTGCGGTTGACCTTTTACACAACTTCTGCAAAATCACGTCTGCACACAGACGGTTCTGTTGTCTGAGTGCACCATTTCGTCTGAGTGTGTGTGTGTGTGTGTTTGTGGTTAGTGTGTTGAGATTTTACTTTCATATTGCAGACGGTGTTTTGTTTTGGGATGAGCAATATGGAAAGAACATTGCATAATATTTGAAAAAGTTGAATCGTACCCGATTTGTTTTCTTGCGCTTTTTTTTCCTCAGGGTTAGAAAACGATTACGACCCACACAAACTGTACCACCATATTTAAAAAATAAATAAATAAATAAATAGAAGTGATAATACAGTATAGAATGATCTGTGTTTTCACTAAGTGGTTATGTGATCGGAGCTCGGCTTCCTCCTCTCATTCTAGTTCTTGCAGAAAAAGCTAGCACTACCATTTGCTTGTCATGTCATGTGACTTTAAATGATAATGTGTCTCTTTGTCAAATCACCTCAAAAAAGTTTGTTGTTGGCGGCATCTGAGAGTTTTTTCAAGATTCACGCTTCCCGTCGCTCATTATATAGATCCTAACTTCAAATTGAAACTAGAAAGGCACTCATAGAGTGAAAGGTACCACCGCGATGCAGCATGGATAATGTAGCAACAAGGCCATATATGGGTACAAAAGTTAATTACCCATGTGCTTATTTTACAATGAGTGTTATAGTTTGTCAACGTGACCGTTCATTCATTTGCCGAACCGCTTTATTCTACTACGGTCGCCGGAAGGTTGGAGCCTTTCTCAGCCGACTCCTGGGGGAAGGCAGGTTACACCCTGAGAAGCTCGCCAGTCCATCGTAGCGCCAACACGCACACTCACATCCATGGGCAATATGGAGCATCTATTTAGCCTAACATGCATGTCTTTGGACTGTCCGAAGACACAAGCATGGGGAGAACTTGCAGACACAACTTGCAGACTCCACAGCCAAGCCCAGGATTTAAACCTGGACCTTCTTGCTGTGAGGTGGATGTGTGAACCGTTCCGTCACCGCGCCGCCCTTATTTCAGACCTGCTACAGATTAACTAGTGCACTGTGCTTGTTAACAGGAAATGCAAAAGTGATTTATTTATTACTGAGTATCCAGCCAGCTGTAAGTGTTTGCGAATGAATCGTCCCGGGTTCGGGTCCTGGGGGTTTTTGTGTGGAGTTTGCATGTTCTCCCTGTACTTGCGTGGGTTTTCTCTGGTTTCCTCCCACAGTTCAAAGACAGGCATGTTCGGCTAATTTGCTATTCCAGATTACCCTTAATTGTGGATGTGAGTGTGAATAGATGTGTTTGTGTGTTGGCCCTGTGATGGTCTGGTGAGCTGTTCAGGGTGTACCCCGCATTCACCAAGTGTTGGCTGCGATGGGCTCCAGCTTCCCCGTGACCATAGTAGGATTAAGCAGTTTGGCAAATGAGTGAGTGAGTGAGTGAGGTCTGGAATAAACCTTTGGTCCTGATGGTTATGCTCGTAGCGTGTCACAGGTGAGGAAGTAACAAACAGAAATAAATTACCTGATGCCTGGTTATTCAGGAACCAATAGAAGATAAACTACAAGTGCATGTTTCTGTCTGTTATTTATTCACTTAGTAATTATAATGGTTTATAGATAGGTGGAAAATGACCAAAAGATGTCAGCTCTTGGCACACTTCCGGGTTTTTTTGGGCACACCGCGTATATTCGTACTTTCTATATTTTTAGTGCATGCCAGATATTTTAGATTTTAGAGTGCAGTTCTATGTCCTGGGTATGTTGGAGAGATCCTGAATATACAATCTACTGTTTTGTTATATGTTGTATATTGCTATATTTGCTGAAACACTTAATCCTACTACTAGGATCATGGGGGGCTGGAGCCTATCTCTGCCGACACTGGGTGAACCATGAACAACTCGCCAGACCTTCGCAAGGCAACACATGCACAACCATTCACGATCACATCCACACCTAGCGGCAATTTGGAACAGCCAGTTAGCATAATGTGCATGTCTTTGGAATGTAGGGGGAAACCGGAGTGTCCGGAAGAAACCCACGCAAGCACGGGGAGAACATGTAAACGCCACACAGAAACGCCCGTGCCTGGGAGTCAAACCCAGGACCTTTTTGCTGTGAGGCGGATGTGCTAACCACTATGCCTCTGTGCCGCCCAGTAATAATATTATATAAATAAACTATCATGTGTCCCAAATGTAAATACACACAGGAGTGAAGCTCTAACATGTAGATATCCTGTCACATGCACATACAGTATGTTTGTCCAAGAAATAAAATTTAAAATAATAGTAGTAGTACTATATGTGTCTGTGTATATATGTATATGTATGTGTGTGTATATATGTGTGTGTATATATATAGATAGATATGCAATTTCTTGCTACAAATTTTCTTAAATATATAACTTATATATTTGCAGTGTACTGTAATTGATTTGTGCATAAAGGGGTCTGTTTTTAGCATTGTATTTTTTAATAATAAAATAATAAATAATAATTTTTAAGCAGTCAGAGTAGTAAAAATGATTGGATGGGATTTAATCTTGTTTGATACTCAAGGTTCCAGTATCCACAGTATATCTGTATTAAAAAAGAAAAAGTGCTAGCACTAATGACTGCTGGTCATTTTTAAGTAATACTACGCAATATTTTAGCGGTAATAAAATCCCACTTCGGTAAGAGAAATCTCATCCACATGCTCCAGACATCCCGAATACCAGAACTGGATCACTAGACAGCAGCTTCCTCAAATCAAGTGTCAGAACCTGGAATAATCTTCCTCCTCACGTGATAGGAACCATTACAGATAATCGACTCCATGCCTTCAAAGGCCGCGTCCACTGGCACCAATTTCTGAGCAGCAGTGAACCACGATTTACATTTTACATTACGATTTGCCCTCAACAGTTAATTTAACCAGAGAGAGATACTTTTCACAACTGCATATTGTATACAAAAGAGAGAGAGAGAGAGAGAGCTTCATCCTGGTCCTGGAGAAAAGCTTGTCTTGGAAAAATCCGGGGTCAAGGCAGGAATCTACCCTGGACTGGTTCACACACTCTTTAACACCTAGGGGCAACTATGCATTGCCAGTTCACCTCCTGGTGTGTTTTTGGAAGGGCAGCCTACATGGATATGAGATCATATCACACTCCACATGGCCTGTAATGTGAGCAGAGGCTTGACCCGGGAACCCTGGAGCGGCAGTGCTACCTACCTGCAGATGCAGATTTCACACACTAAGCATGTCTTGGCTGATCGACTACTGTACATCTGTATATTTATTATTAGTATCACCATCTTCCACTTGATCCGGCCTCGGGTCGCGGGGGCAGCAGCCTAAGCAGTAGGGTCCAGACGTCCCCCTCCCCAGCCACTTCCTCCAGCTCTTCCGGGGGGACACCGAGTCCCTTCAGCACGTTCTGGGTCGACCCCGGAGTCTCTTTCCGGTCGGACCCGCCCGAAACACCACAGCAGGGGTATTCTTATTTATAAATAGTATTTATTATTTATTTATTTGACCAGTCCTGACCACCCTGCACCCAGATGGAATAAAGCTTGGAAAGCCATGCTTGTGTGTTTTAAAGTGTCCTGTCTCATGGACCTGCATGGATTCAGGTGTTCACCTTTCCAAGGTGTAAGTAAGTGATGGACTATTTTCAGACCAGGTTTATTCAGACATCCAGTGCTCCTGAAGCTCTGAGCTGAGCCTTTAAGACTCGTCCTGATGTGCTGAATAAGAGCCTTGTAGTCTCGCTGACATGCTGAAAACCTTTTAAACCTCTTAAACCTATTACAGCTGACTGTTTAGTGCACGGTTCGAGGAGTGATGACTCAGAGGAATTCAAGACATAGCACTGTCTGTATGTCTCTGACTGAGTGCGTCGTCTCGCACGCATGATTTCCGTGCGTGTGTTTGGCTGCGATCTGACCGCTCACTGCAGGAGGTTTGTTGGTTTAATGTGTCGCGGTAATCTGAGCTTTGTAAGAGTCTTCGACTGCAGGAAAAATCATGTTGAGGGGGGAGAGAGAGAGATGTGGAAAGAGAAAGAGCGGACAGTGTGGGTGACTGAGACTGAAACAGAGACTTTCCGACAGTAGGTTCAATATGATTGCCTGTGGTTAAGCAAGGAAGGAGACACTATATAGCATGCTGTTGTAGGAAAATAATCAATGGTATGAAACATTGACTTCCTGCTTTACTGTAAGTGCACATCACTGTACTGTAGTGCTCTTTTAATGCCTCCAAAATCTACCAACGCTTCATTATGACTTCAAAAAGGGGTAAAAAATAAAAAAAGTATGAGTTTCATATTGTTTCTGTCAAAATATGAATACATATTTTACGATACATTCCTCCCAAGAGGCAAAAAGAATAAAAACAACATTCTCGGTTTTCTGAATTTTTATTGTGGGGCCGGTGGTGTACTGGTTATGGTGCTGGGATCATGATTGAGAGGTCGTGGGTTTGAATCCCCACTAGACCCCCACCGTGCTAAGACCCCCCCGGGCAAGGTCTGAACCACAAGTGTGCCTCTGTCCACCCAACAGTATAAATGGGAACCAGTAAAAATACTGGGAAGGTAACCTGCGATGGACTAGCGTCCCATCCAGGAGGAGTTCACCTCCTGGCCGCTTCACGCTACAGAAACCGGGATAAGCTCCGGCTGTGATGAGCCAGTAGGAACGGCTGTAAAAAGCCTTACAGACTTTACCGGAATATTTAAGAATAAGAATGTTTTGTGTTTTCAGTAAAAGTGTCTCGTGCCGGAAAGGACCTGCGTTTGCACAGGAGCTATAAATGTATCTACTTTTACATTAGAAATAAATTAATTTCACATGGCAAGTCTGATTGTACCATTTACCAATCAGGTAATATGCATGTGTGTGTTTGTCCCAATAATAAAACTGAATAACATGAGTCTGGTTTCCTCCCATAGTGCAAAAACATGCACCTTTAGGCTACTTCGGTGAGAGTGTGAATGGTATTATGTGTGTGTGTTTGCTCTTCAATGGTCTGGCGAGCTGTTCAGAGTGTACCCCGCCTTTGCCCAGTGTCGGCTGAGATAGACGCCAGCATCCCTGCGACCCTAGTTTTATTAAGTGATTTGGCGAGTGAGGGAGTGAGTAGTACCGAACATGTCATGAATTAGCTTATATTTACTTGCTAATCTGTTGTCCATGTTTGTGTTTCATGTCCCCGCCCCATTCTAATTTGTGATCTGATTGGTAAGGACGTAAAAGCACTTGGTAAGGGTGTTTTTTTTTTTTTGTTTTTTTTGAAAACACTTTATATTGTGTATTCCACATATTACATTATATACACTGTATATTATATCGAAAACTTTATCTCAAATTCAACAGCTTGTTAGAACATGCTCATTCAATCAGGTGTTTGCAAACTGACGCAGATGGAGGTGGTTTTTAAAATCGGTCATTCCACCTGCTTTGTGGCTACTTCCCATAGGATTAAATGTAAAAATGTGTGCTGGCAGTTATAAGCAAAAAGAAATTTAAGGGTGGGGGTCAACTCCTCCTTAAAAATAAAAAAGGAGGGTTCTGTATACCATGTTAACCCTGCACACTTGCAGTCATCTTATTTGTTTATGAACCGATTAGCTTTTGATCGGACTTTATCATGTCAGACTGTCTGTCTATTTTTATTCCTCTCTTATTTGTAAACCTTTTTCTGTTTGTCATTTTTTTCTCTTTAATGGCTCTTCATCCACCTTTCCTTCTTTGACTCCTTTTTTTTCTGTTTCAGTCCCTCATTTTTCTTTTTCTCCCATTTCCCAAGACCTCAGCCCTCCACCCTCTTCCCTCTTTCCCTTGTTCCTGTCCTCCGTCTCTTGACGTTCCCGTCTTCCTGCATTCCTCCAGCTGATCCCAGGCCAGATGGGGGGATGATTCATCGTCTACGTATGGGCCGTGATTGAAATTTCAGGCCGCTCGTGTTCCCAACAGATGAGACGGCGCTTTTAGCCGCACTGCTCTTTGGGAATGTTGCGCTTCTGAGGAAGGGACGAGCGGTTCGTTTATGACTTTCCGCTGGTTGTCTCATCCGGCAGATAACGTCTCCTCTAGATGCCTTTTATCACCATGATCTGTCTTTCCGAATTTGTTTCTCCTTCTGTTCTTTTTTTCTATTCTTATGACCTGAGCAACCCCCTCCGCCCCCAACTAAATCAAGTTACAGAACGGAAGCCGACACAGATTCAAAAACACACACTCAACCCTTACCCTAGGTCATAACACACACACACACACATTAATATGAGATCCGTATGTCTATGTTGTGAGTTTGTTGGGTGTGTCTGACTCCGGAGGGACAAAGAGTCTCGCCAGCCCTCGCTGAATGATGACATTAGCATGTGAAATATGTTTCGTCTGGAATGGTGTGTATAAGCAGGGTGGAAGGAAAGCACGTAATGGTCAGTGACAGGAAGTCCAGAACCGATAAGAGACGGCGTCAGACGATGACGGCGTCCTGACTCTGTGTGTGTGAGAGGGAGCGAGTATAGTGTGAGATTTTGCACGAGAGACAGTGTTGTGTGTGTGTGTGTGTGTGAGAGAGAACAGAACAATGCTGTGAATGAGGCACTCCCGGAGTCTAAACAGAGAGGACAGCCAGAAAGGTGAAGGGCTCATTTCCAGCCGTTATTACCCAGAAACATGATGGTGATTCGTGTGTGTGTGTGTGTGTGTGTGTGTGGCTTTAAACACAGGTTCAAAATGAGCATTGCTTTTGACAACATGGAGATTATGGTATATGCTGCTATTTAGTTTTAGTAGGTACTACACGGGAGCAGTGCAATCTGGTTGGTCTGTTATCTTGTTATTAAAAAAACATTATTCTGAGTGGATAATACATGAATCAAAATGACGGATACTCGCAGTTTCTCTCGGGCACCTGGAGCAGATTATCACGCTTTTTAAAATGGAAAAAATATACCCTAAAAATCTCGTTTTAGTTTGTTTTGAGTGCAGTTTACTTATGTTTCTGTGTAGTGTATATATAAATCTCATGGGCAGTCGTTAGCTACACATTGCTAAGCTCTACTACCTGCTGACCTGCTTCTGTCATGGTTATACTATAGAAATCTCATTGTAGTTTCTTTGTTTCCATGTAGTATATACCAAAACTCTGAGACACTTTTAAACAACTCTTATGCATTTGTGCGTGTGCATGGGGCACTTGTACCTCTCATGATGTAAAAAGTGTAAAAAATAAAAAAGAAACCTTAAATTTTTTGTTTTAGTGTGCTTTTTGTTCCTGTGCAGTATATACTAAGACAGTTGTCTGTTTCAGGCTTGGTGGATGCTGCTGAATTTGAATGTTGCTTCAGAGTTCCATCTGTGAACTATTCAGCAACATCCGCCTTGCCTTCAGTAAATAATTGTTAATTATAATGTTCAACCCTCTCCATACCGGATAAATCAAACTCACAACATCACAAGTTCCATTCAGAAGGTTGCAGAAAGACAGTTTGATTCCTTATTTTGTATAAACATCTGTGGCCTAAACTACATCAGATTAGGTTAAACTGTAGCACCAGATCTGCTCCACATCCGTTCTGGATCTGCATCACAGATCTTGCCCGGTGTCTTTTTACAGTACTGCCATACTCTAACTGGCTCTTCACCAAAACAGAACATTATTACATCTGGCCCTCAAATAGTGGAGTTCCAAAAGTTACATTTGAGCTAGATGTTAGAAATGCACATCCACATCCTACACCATTTATTTATGAAACCAAACAGAATCTAAAAGAAGTCATGCAAAATTTTAGGTTGCTAGTCTCGTTCTGTATAACGTTAGATGGTTGATTTGTAAATGAAGAGCTCTCAAAACCGAGATTGTGTCTGAATTCCTCCTTCCAGTGACCCATTGTGGATGATCATCTGTAGACATTTTTCTTACCAAACATTTGCCACAGGATTGATTTTCTCAGTAATGAATTCTTTTCTAAATGATGATATGGTTGTACGGGTTTCTTGTATTGTAGGAGGATGCTGTAGTTCCATCTCTGTGACACCATTACAGCCAAATGAAAGGAAAGCCTTTCAAACTCTCTTGTTACACTGAAAACATGTATATTTTCATCATCAGGTGGTTTTTACTTACATATACAAATCCGCTAAAATATGTGCGATAGTTTGCATTAGCATGTTCGAAAAGGCCACTATTTGTAGTCTGTTTCACTCCCGCGAGAGTGCAAAATCACAAGACTAGGACAAGAATAGGCAAGATAACGACAATAATAACAGTATACAGATATTAAACTAACAAATCAGATATTTAGTGAACTTCTAATGCTACATTACATTTACATACATCAGACAGGCGTCTGCTCGTTTACATGAACGCATGGTATATACCTCAGTACATTTAATGCATAACACTCCCACATTAACTGTTTGTTTGAGGTCACTCCGGCCTCACTTTTTGCAGTACCCTGTGCGAAGATTTATCACCCATTTTAATTTTTTATGAAGAAGGTTGTAATAAAGCAGGTCCGCTTCACAGCAAGAAGGTCCTTGGTTTGCATCCCAGGCTCGGCCATTTCTGTGTGGAGTTGTCATGTTCTCCCTGTACTTGCGTGGGTTTTCTTCCAGGTACTCCGGTTTCCTCCCACAGTCCAAAGAAATGCACATTAGGTTTGCTGTTTCAAATTGCCCCTAGATGTGAGTGTGAATGGTTGTGTGCGTTGCCCTGCGATGGTCTGGCGAGCTGTTCAGGGTGTACCCCGCCTTTGCCTAATAGTAGGACAAAGTGGTTTGACAAGCGAGTAATAATATTTAAAAAAATAAAATAATTAATATTCCATTGAAAAGCGTAGGGCAATTATTAGATAGATAAAGCCTAATGGAGACAGTATAAGAAAATAAGATTCTTAAGCACCAGAATGTCTGCTCTTCACCACAAGTGTCATTGAGAATCCCTTGCGCACTTCAGATTTCACTTAATCTCTTCCTGTTCTGCAGAGGGGGGGTTTGTTCAACAGTTACCAAAACCTATTGTTGAATTAAAAAAGCATCAGGTTACCCAGCATCTTATGTAACACCTTAGCTTATAAAGGTTTTAATCTTAGTAACAGAATTTGCAAGACACACCTTTTCAAGAGTCACGTAAACTACGTTCAGACACGAGTTATTCCTTAAATCTGATTTTTAGCCTGCACATTCCTTTTCCAAATTAAATTCCACCAAATCTGATAAGATCAGGATGGAGTCAAGTTTATTAGTTTGTCCACATGGGTTACATAGTAACGGCATCGAAAGAAATTAAGAAAGTTTTTCTTGTGTGGTGGTGTAGCATTTAGAGTAACTTATTTAAGAAAAGGATATGAAGTAGAATCATAAGGGGAGAAAAACATCCAGACATACAGTAGACAGGTTTCCATTAACCTACTTAATGTATTATTTAGTGTATTGTATTATGCCTCCTCCGTGACATGCGATGCTACCACCCGCCTTTTTTCGAACTGCTGCGCATGCGTATTTGGGGGCGGCCTACCACACTCGGAGGGAAAGCGCTGTCCGCCCTCTCGTATGAATGAGCTCACAGATGCCCATGATTGGCTGGTGATCGCTGTGAGTGACAGGGAAGTTAGCGTATGCCAGTCCTCCCTCCCGTAAGAGCTCGGACAATTAGCTCCCATGGACTCCTGGTCACGTGGCTGTGGCATCAATCCGGATTCAAACTTGCGATCTCCGGGTTGATAGTCACGCATTTTGTCGATGTGTCACTCGGGAGCCCTTTTTCTTTCTTTTTTTAATCACTTCTATTTTGAGCAAAACTACAATTGATCCGGACGTTGGGAAAATACTTATACTTTATTACGTCCTAAATTAAGCCAGTTATTATTGCTATTATTATTACTATATTGTGTAATATTAAAGAAGCATGCATACATAAAGCTGTGAAGTGCAAGTGCACTAAGCACCAACGGCTGTCCATATTCAAAATAATTCTTCTGTCTTATTTCTTGACCAATTTTGATTTTGTATGTTTTATCCAATAGGGCTATGTGTGGGCTTTCAAACTACATTAAATATGCAAATCTATGCATACGATAAATTTTTTTTGCATTTTATACATTTATGCATACGTATACGTTTTCCAAATCACAAAAAGTACTACTTCTCCTTCGTTTCTGGTTTCCGATTTGAATTCTGTTTGCTTCAGCTGATAGAGCTAGGTGAGCCATTAGTGTTCAGCTCCATGCATCCTTCTGTTCACTTCTTTTCCCGCAGATCTCAACAAACAATCTCCTGTTTCTTTCTTTTACCTGCAGAATAAAAAATGTTTATAGAAATTTTGCCATCATGTTCGCTCTCATAAATTCATTCATCAAATGCTGTACTACACAAATTATAAATAATATAATATAATATAATAAATAATAAAATTCTGTGATATTTTTCCCTATAAATAGAAATTTAGGTGTGATTCACATCTGTAGCCATAATCTACAGTATATAATGTTTAAATTTAAAATAGTTTTTTGCATCCAACCTGATATGAGGCCCAGTTTGTTTTGCATTCCATGTTCCATGAACAGAGAATACAGAATTTTGTACAGAAAGTATCAGTGTTTCATGTTACCAATGAAAGGTTTGCTTGTTAGCATTTCTTGGCAGATTAGAATGGACTGGCTAGTATAGCTTTTAAGAATGGCAACGCATCTACTAGAAATAGCTAATAAACGTGCAAGCGAGGTAGACATCTTACCTATCTATTAAAATATTAGTGTTCTTCAGGTGCCAGGTTGTGTTAGAGGTCAGCTCAGTTTCAGGTGTGACAGGTGGTGCGTGCTGTCACGTACATGGAACGTTCCTCTGTAAACAAACTCTTAGCGATGCTTAGCTGTTAGGCTTTAGCTCTTTGCTGACTAATGTCTTTGTTTACATCCTGATCTTTTGATGCTTTTTTTAGCTGTCGTCAACAGACAGTGTGTTTATGACGCGTGTGAATGATTTTCTATTTGGTTTCTTAGAAAAAAAACCCATTATTTTTAGCTTGTATATCTGAAATCAGGCCTAGCGTGTTTTTCCAGGTTACATCAGTATCAACATGGTGGTAATATCAGCTTCATGTCAGCTGACGAAAAAAGTCGCTGTTTGAAGAAAGTAATCAGCATCGCATCGATCATTGAACTGTGTTTAAACTGGAATGGTGATCAGGTGAAAAACTCGCGATTTTGCACCGCCATATTGGAACCAGGTTGACAGTCGCATTTTCCAGGCAGAAAACATCAAGATCAAGAAGGAGTGGCTGGAGATCCTAGACGAGACCAAGAAAACCAAAGTCAAAGATCTGAGCAGGTTTCTAATGTAATCAAACCTGCATAGCTGCATTTACGGGCTCGGCTTGCTGCAAAAAATCTCATTTTATATAAGTCTCAAGACGACACAGACATTTGCAAACGGGGCATTTGGAAAAAATCAACCAGTGTTTCATAGTCTTAGTACTAGCATCACATAAACTTTGCGTTACTACATTTCCAAATTTACAAGTTTATTTACTTTACATAAATTGACCCCAAGTGGGTGTGCTGTGAATTTTACAACATAAAATGTAAAAATATTGTAGGACACATTGCTAAAACAGATATCAAATAAAAAAAACCCATAATATTATTATAATTAAAGTACATTATAAGCTTAAGTAGTCATACAGAAAATTAAAGATAGTTTACCAAGGCAACCTCTATAATTATTAGAGTACTCTTTTCACCCTTCTTTTTATACAGTGGTATAGTAAAAACCTTCTGACTACATACACTACATCAGGTAAAATACCACATCTATTCTCAATACAGTATTAAACAGCTTACTATACAACACAACCATATTTCACTTGAACATTTTATAAATTCGTTCAGTATATTGTCTCAACCTGGGGTTTTATTATTTTTTAACTTTCACATTACAACATTTGTTGCTTTACTCTACTGTACATTTCAGCAGTTTGACCCGAGAGATGTATCGTACATGTGTACGTGTACGTCACTAATGTTATCAATGTAAAAATTAGAATTTACTAACTTTTCCCCTGAGCTTCTTTGAATCATATGAGCAATTTTTATTAGCCTCATGTTATTTTATCAATTTTCATAAATGCTAAAAATAGCTAAAATGCACTGGTTGCTAATCTCATTCTACAGTAGTATAAATGTTTGTTCCAGTGTGTGCATGGATTTTGCATTATTTCTTAATATTAATTAATAATCATTAAATTTCTGTACAATATGCGCAAACACGATAGTATATACATAGAAAATGATGGCACTTGAGAAATGTCTTATAAACACTTAATGGATATTTCAGAGAACATGCAGGTTTTTTTTTACCACACAAATGTTAAGTTAGTGTGGTTTTTATACACTAGAGGTTGAAAGTTGTATTCCAGTTATATACATAATAAATACATCCATTAACAGCACATTGTATAAATATTATACTACTACATTTCTAATTGAAATATAAGAATGTAAGTATTTCTAGAATCTAGATCTGAATTACACTTTATAGAGATATAGATCGAGTCTAAGACAGTCTGACAGACTATAACAGTTATTTATAGAAATCGGTCTAGGACTAGTCTATATCTAGCTATATTAATAGGTTCAAACTCACTTGTGGAACGTTATTCCAGCTGTTCTGGTAATTATTGCAGTTTATGGTGTAACATTCTTTTCCTTTTGTGGATTTTGCTTTTTTTCAGCATGATAGCCGTAGTCTCCCATCGTTCACTTACATTCTAACCACCATGTTTCTGTTTCCAATATGGCGGCTCCGTGTCACATTTCCACATAACGTACAAACTGACCAATCACTGTTCCAGTCTAAATACAGTTTAATGGGCGGCAGAGTGGCATAGTGGTTAGCACGTCTGACCCACAGCAAGAAGGTCCTGGGTTCGAGTCCCAGGCGTAGGCGTTTCTATGTGGAGTTTGCATGCTCTCCATGTGCTTGTGTGGGTTTCCTCCGATAGTCTAAACACAGATTTGGCTACTTGGCTTTTCCAAATTGCCCCAGGATGTGAGAGTGAGTGCTAATTGTTGTGTGTGTTGGCCCTGCGATGGTCTGGCAGGCTGTTCAGGGTGCATCCCGCCTCTGCCCAGTGATGGCTAAGGTAGGCTCTAGCCTCCCCACAACCCTAAAAGGATTAAGTGGTTCTGCAACTGAGTCACAGGACAATGGTTTGATGTGGTCCGATAGGAAGCATAGTTACTATTACAGTGTCGAAGTTGATTATTTTATTCCTTTATTTATTTATTTATTAAAGACATTTTATCCAGTGAACACTGTTCATAAAAGAAAGAAAGAAAAAAGATTTTGAGAATAAATGGCAGAATGACCTGGGTATACAGTATATACAAACAACTCTATCACAGTGTTAAGTAATGACAGGTATTTGAGTAATATTCTTGAAGCCATGTTAACCGACACTGTCTGTCATTCATCCTGCAAAGCATACTGCATTTCCTGCACACATTTCAAGCATTTGAAACAGTGGAGTGGAAGAGAGGTAACAAGTTCATTAGTCCATTAATAATTCACCTGGTGTGTGTTAAGGGAAGAAGAACAGTGTTTAAAGTGTAAGGGTGTTCGCTGCTTGCCTGCAGCAGCTTAGCTGTAGCTTACTGAAACTTTTGGGAAGATTTAGAGTTCACACCTGGCTTGTTTGCTTGTATATACTATTTACTATACTGTATATCTGTTAGGGTCGCGAGGAGGCTGTTGCCAATCCTAGCCGACACCGGTTGAAGGAGGGGTACGGCCTGAATAGCTCACCAGACCATCGCAGGGCCAACACACACAGTACCATTCACACTCACACATATGGTCAATTTGGAACAGCCAGTTAGCCTAATGTCTATTTCTTTGGACTTTGGGAGGAAACCGGAGTGCCTGGAGGAAACTCATGCAAGCATAGGAAGAGCATGCAAATTTTACACAAAAACACACTTGCCGAGCCCGGGCCTTGACCCCAGGACATTCTTCTTGTGAGGCGAACCACTACATCACCATGCCACACCATATAGGGATGTGACAGGCGTCTATCACATTGTTTTGTTATTCTAGCCAGCAAAAACAGTGTAAGAATATATATATTTTTATATTAAAGTACCACCAGTGTGTTATACCTTCAGTGGAGGTATCTCTTATTCCTTCCTGGATCTCATTTGCATACAAACGCAAGTTTATGGATGCTGGCCAAAAAAATGTTAAAGCTAGTATAGTTTCATCATGGGATATTTGCATGTTTCAGCACTTTTCTGCAGTTATGTTCTGTGTAATTTTACCTAGTACCAAAATGAATTCATTTGTGACTTGAGGCTTTTGTAGTTTAATTTGGCTTCCTGTACACTGATTGTTTATAGTGTAATAATTTGTTCCATTGCCTGTGTAATGGCTCTGTAATTTTGAGTTGCTGTTCTGGACTCCGGGATTTATGAACACTAGTTTGCCTCTGCTACCAGTATCATTTCTGCCTCTTTTTTTGGCTTCTGCTGTTTTCCTCTCTGTCAAACACAGCCCTTGTGTGGCATCTATTTTCAGCTTTCTCCTCAGTTAAAGGCTGCCGAATGTGTTTGTTTGGCCTCAAGTCAGCCGCAGACCCCAAGGCCAGTAGGCACTGGGTTCCCAACAATGCCTCTGCTGCCAGGAATTCAGGCTACTTTAGGATTTTTAGAATGATCTAGGATTTCAAGCGGTCAAAAATGTCATGGCTTGATCACGGGCTCCACGACTCACCTCCTTGTTATACCTCTTGCCACCGCTCAATCACAAGCCTTATTGAACCTTTCTGCCATTTCTTTCAGTTCTTCAGCTTTTCTTTGGGCCTCTTGTTGCAGATCTGTTGTATGCTTCATAGCCATTATGTTTCTTTGTGGAGGTCTGACTTGAGCCCTATGGTGTCTTATATTGGTCGTTCATGGGTTCAGTGGTTCAGCTTTGATTTGGGCATCCTAATGTGGAAGATTGTAGGCCCAATTTTACTTACATGGCCTCAGTGGTACAGCTTGGTATTATGACTATTAGTGTAGCTCCATCATGGCCACATTTGGCTGTGCATGGCTCTATAAATGGTCTAGTGGTGTGGTTTGCATTGGGCCTCTTGGTGCAGCTTCACTGTGGTCTTCATTGCCATCTCTGCATTGACTCACTTGTTGCAGCTCCACTGTAGGCCTCATGGCCAATCTGTACACTGGGCTTCTTTTATAGAAACAGTGTTCCTGCATATAGATTCTTGTTAAAGCTCCAGTTTTATGGACCTTCTCTGCATTGGGCCTCCTGAAGCAGCAGCGTTATAGGACTCAGAAACCACTTCTGCGTTGCAAATATTCCCACAGATGAATGCGTTGATTCATGGATCCACATTGGGCTTCTTGATACAGTTACATTTTAAAGGGCATGGCCTGTCTCTGCATTGGGCCTCCTGACACAGATGTGGACCCCATGGTCCAGTTCAGCCTTCTGGTGCAGCTCTGTTGTGGGCCGTATGGCATTTGCTGCGGTTTCCTGTCCGCAGCTGCACTCAGCTTGGCCTGGCTTTTTACGACCTGCCAGTAGCTAGCTTGATTTGTGGCCTTACTGCTCCTTTGTTAAGAAGCATATAATCCCAGCTATGAATGCCGTACAGCATAATTGAAGACAATGTTCTGGTATTTGTTTAAAATGTTCTTGGAGTTTTGTATGTGTGACTGGGTTTGTCTTGGTTAAAGTCACACAGATCACGCTTTTTTCCCCATACTGATGTTTGGTGTGAAGATTAACTGAAGCTTTTGATCTGTGTGGGAGGGATCTGGCCGCCATTGCTTCAGTCCACTTAGAAAGAGACTCTTGATCACCTTTAACCTGTGATGAAACATTTCTATCCTGATTGACGAGGTCTCTTCCAGGTTGAGCCCTACCTACATCCACAGGGCATGAGGGTTCACCGAATAGTTTCATTACGTATATAATGCAAACAATATTATATTATGTTATATGGCTTCATAGTCACTAGAACATATAACCCATATAACATCAAGCATAAAATCATGAACACACTGTCTAGCATCCATCGCCGACCAGTTCTAAGTTCTAGACCTTTCATTTGGACTGATGCAGGCTTGTTGACTGAACACGGGTACCTGAGTGTCCATGTAAATAAGGACAAATCATGGAATTTTAACCACCACCTAGAAAGTTTCAGTAATTTAAAGGTAATATAAATTAAATGTCTTAAATATTTCTGTTCTTTAAATAATATAGGGTGGGTATTCTATAATAGGAAAGCGTTTTTCTTGGGGGTTAATGTTCCGTCTGACAAAGGCCGTAATTTACACCTGGTTTTTGTGTCGTTATTTTTTGCTGTTTGGATGGAGCATGGCTGCTTCTGAACAGTATGAGGTTTAAAAAAAATAGGCATCGTCTCACTACTCATCCTCTACAACGCTGAAGACATCCAGGGGTTAGTTTTCACCATTTGAAGTCGGGAATGCTTATATCCAGGAAACCATTTTCAGATCAGCCCCTGTGTTCTACATTTCACATTCTTGATGAAAAGGAGCAACTGGAGCCATCAACAGCCTTCCTTTTCTGGAATTTCTCACCATGTTAGTGCTGCTCCACTCCACATGAGACTCTTCCATTGGTGTTAGCTTTCTTCTCTTTTGCCTCTTGGCAAGTCTGGGGCACTGGGTCATGATGGTAGTTGAAACCTGTATGGGAGTTTATTTTCCTTTGGCCTTTGAAAGGCACAGGTTCCTGGCGAGCGCCCAAGGGGTTCTTTGCTTATCACTGTTCTCAGGCCTGCAGTATCAGCACTATGTTAGAGCAGCCGTGTAATGGATACGGCAGTGATAGGGGTGTGGCACAGCATCACAGCAATGGGACTGTGCAAAAAAACTGGCGTCTGCTCTGTGAAGGAGTGTTGAGGTGTTGGCACTCAACACTTTTGTCCCGTCAATCAGATTCTGGAAGAGGTCAATGGGTTACTGCTCCGGAAGGGTTATGTTACCATGTTTTACACAGACTCCACAGGTGCTGTAAATTTGTACTGAAGTGACTTAGCTAAGGTATGATCTTTTTTGCATTCTAGTGCTGTATAATTAGATTATTACTTAGAGCATGTTCCATTGGCCTACTATTCCAGCAGTTATAGGAGAGATGGATTTATTCTAGAGGTGGATTTAAGCATGACAAATTTGTTTTCAACATGTCACCTTAGAAAAGTACATAACCATTAATAACAATAACTTAAAGTAGATTATGGCAGTAGTACTCTTGTAAAATTAATGTCTTCTACTCTGATTTGATAACAAGATTCATTAAACCAAAAAATAGAGTTGTTATAGGGACTGGAAAATCTGTTTTTATACTAACATTCATTATTTATTTGGCTGGAGCCCATCTCAGCCAACTTTGGGCGAAGGAAGGGGTACACCGTGAACAGCTCGCCAGTCCATCGCAGGACCAACACACACAACCATTCACACTCACACCTAGAGCAATTTTGAGTAGCCAGAAGAAACCGGAATACTAGGAGGAAACCAATGCAAGCATGGGGAAAGCATGCAAACTCCACACACAAACACATCTGTAAAGTGCTTTCCACTGTCACCAACAGGATTTCCCCTGAATCAAAGGTCTCAATTTCATGGGAACTCATGTTCGCTGTCTGTGCTAATTAACAATTATTTGCTTAAGGCAAGGTTGATCTTGGACAGGATTCAATTTAACACCATCCATCAAGCCTAAGGTGCATAATATAGGTTTTAGGATATACTACATGCAAACATAAGCAAAAAAGCACACTAAAACAATATTACAAATAAAATGAATAATTCAGGAGAGACCGAGGTAAGCTCCGAGAGCACGAGTGAGAAGGTGGATAGGCGAAGGGCTGTCTCTTTAAACCCCATTTAGAGTTTACCTATATACTACACATAAACATAAAGAAAAACAAATTAAAATTACATTTTAATATTTACATATTTTAATCTTGAGAGTGGTCAGATGACCTCTGCATGCTCCGAGCTTATAGTGCTGTTTAGCTAACGGTATTTTTTTGAGCCTACTCATTCAGAGGTAACTACATACTACATGGAAACTAGGTCAGCTGCGCTCTGTAAAGTTTTTACACTCATTCAAAGTTTTACTATGGTGGAAAAAACAACCCAAAACAAGGTTTTTATGGCGTGTTTTTCCATTTTTAAAGCCCAAAAATGATGGGTGTCACATTTGAGCGTCTGTCATTTTGATTCAAGCATTATCTACTTGGAATAATGTTTTTTAATCCCAAGCTAGTGGACCAGTCAGATCACTCTGTTCCCCTGTAGTGTATACTAAATATATACAGAATGTAAGGTATGTTTACAAAATATTAAATTTCTTCTGGTTTTGTCTTGTTTCTGCTGACTCTTTTTATAGTACCGGCTTTACGGCTGTTTACTAGCTAGAAAATAATTAGCCCGAGGTATAAGCAAATTAAGTTTTATGTTTATATTTTACAGTTGATTAGCAACAGCGCTGTCACAACTTGGGTGTGTCTGATGTTGTCCAAATCCATTAGAATTCTGTTTAGTACTCAAAACATTATAAACAGACAGTTTTATGTTCTTTATTATTATTATTATTAGAATTTGTTTTTGAAATAGAAAGTTCAATAATTTGGGGAGAAGTTACAGCGAATCAGAGCTGCGTTGGCGTCATTGATACTTTTCCAGCTCAGCTCCCAAAATAATTCCTATGTATAGTTATATATTCTATGTAGCACAGAGCTCAACGACAGGATTTCTTATTGCCTCATCTATACCTTTACAAATATGTTCAAACACTGGTTCACTGGGGTTGTGTATCCCAAAGCACATATATAAAGGCTACACATCTCCTTTGTACAGCACTGTGCATTATGGGTATTCGATTATCACAAGGACAATACCTATTGAGTTGCTCAGGAGATTTTATGAGTGCTCTGTGTTTGGAACATGAATAGGGTGTGGTTTTAAACATACATGAGATGAGATGCGTGCTTATGGTTCGAACTCGAATGATTAGTCCAGTTGAGTTGATAAATTTGTGAAGAGACCCAGCAGCTGTTTTTATGACAAACTTTCCTGTAAACAAGCCATCAACTTAGCAAACAAGCATTCATAGCACGAAACCTGGAGTAACATGGAGAAGAAAAAAAGGGAATATAAAAACCAGCTGGAGAACATTTGCGCTAAGTGTTTTCATGTGCCATTTTGTAGTCACGTCCAAAAGCATAATGGAGAGTTTCCAGCACACTGACAAAATCCCAGAGTGTAAAGTAATAGGTTCAAATAATGTACCCTAGCAGGTTCAGAACACCGATTACTCACTGAATGCTCGAATACAACCTGTGTGACCTATATAGCTCTGCAACTGTAGTGCTGTGACTTGTATATTGGTTACTAGATGTATTTCTCTACCCGTGAAATGTTAAGAGTCCAACTAACTCATGTTAACTTTGTTTTTTCCATTTCAGTTCTCTGTGCGAAGAACTTATTAAAGAAGGACTTCTTCAGTAAGTAGCAGTTCAGTTTGAATATCCTAGTTTCACTTACTGTAAAGTCACTAAGGAGTAGAATATTTCTAAAATATTTAGTATACATTGTCTCATAGAAATCTTACAGACATCATGAATGGAGGACGAGGGAGCACTGAGGGAGAGACATGAAACACACTGTGCCTGAGGGATCTGATTTAAACATTAATAAATTAACAGCAGTAGTAATAATAATATGCATAAGGAATAAAACCGGATTCATTGTGCTACTGTAGGAAAATAGAAACTAAGATTATTTTCCAGCTAAAGCAGGTTCTAACACGTTTTATTCCTCTTACAATGCACAATTTTTCAAGGCATACTAGTTTTATTTTATATGTTTAATATGAATTCCAACTGGCACTACTTTCAGACCTGCGGTTATAAAAACAAAAGGTGGTAACACCCTCTAAACAATCAGATTTCATAATTCAGCAACTCTTTCAACATTCAGGCACAAGAGCTAATGTTAGTTTTTGTGTTCCACAAGGTTCTGTTCTAGGCCCGCTGCGTTTTTCATGCTCCTTTTGGGTAATATTATCTGTGAATATGGGTTTTCCTTCCACTGTTATGCTGAGACACAGTTCCATATTTAAGCAAAGCCGAGACACAGTTCCATATTTCAGCAAAGCCTCATGTCATCTGAGGGAGTTTTTCTTTGCCACTGTTGCCACAGGCTTGCTCATTAGGGATGTATCGGGTTTATAGAGAAATATGTAAAATTATTTACCAAATTTGTTTTACTACGTAAAGCTGCTTTGCAACATTGTGCTATACAAATAAAACTGAATTAAAAAAAAATTTAAATAAATAAATAAAACTGAATTAAGAGCATTAATCAGACACTGATATCTGGTGAGTAGGACTGGGGTGCAGTCAATGTTCCATTTCATCCAAAAGATGTCAAGTGGGGTACTGGTGCAGGCCGCTAGAGATCTTCCACTTCCAATCTTGGCAAAATAAGTCTTCATGGGAGCCATTTAGGACCATCCATCCTTCTGTCCGTCCATTATCGGTACCACACATTCATTACAGACATGGGAAACCTGAAGTCAGCTGCCTTTGCGTGAGAGCCGGGGTGCACCCTGAACACGTCGTCAGTCTACTGCAGGACTAACACAAAGACAAATGTGCAAGTCTTTGTACTTTGGGAAGAAACCAGAGTACCCAAGAAAACCCCTTTATTTGTGAAAAATGTGTTGTTGTTTTTTTGTGGCAGCAGTTTGGGAAAGACCCACATATGGTTGTCTGGTGTCCACAGACCTTTAGCCATAGTGTACAAGCATCGAATTATTGTTAAATGTCAGATATTATAACCATTTTCAGACCTTTTTTTAAAATTGGGCACCAGTGGAGCACCAAAGTACGTAATAAAAAAAATTACACAATTCTTCAGGAAGCTGTTTCTTACCTCCTCCTTAAGGGGCTGCTTGGCTTCCTCCTCCCATTTATGTTCTTTTTGTTCTGTGTCTTCTTTGCTCTAATTGGTCACCTTTTGACCACTGAAAGTTCCACGCCCTGTGAACTGGGAGGCAGACTGGAATGAGTGGAGATACCGCTGTGCATGGGGAAAGACCAGCTTATCAGAAGGCCCAGCATGCTTTGATGCAAAAAAAAAATCTGTGAAAACCTTGTGTTTAGGGCCAGCTCAAGCAGCCCAGAGAGGAAACTTAAACATGCGCTAACCTCGTTATTTGACACTTTAGTGTCGTCTTACATTTATGGGTCAGAAAATTGGAAGAAACATCATATCTACCCTTCCAGATGCATCATATCAGACATGGTCTATTGGCATAATTAAATTTGTGAAGAGGATCTGCAGTACAATCTACAATAATATCCAGTCCAGTTTTGGTCCAGCCTTGTGAATTCACCCTCTAACCTCTTTTGTGGTGACATCGTCGAAGAACTGGACACAGTCCGAGACATTTTGTTAACTATGTAAGCCTCCGAAGCTTGAGAACAAAACTGTTCTGACTGAGCGACTACACTTTGGGTAGCAGGAACATTTTGAATTCTTGCCGCTGCATGCTTCCTTTTTCCTGGGTTTCTGAAATGACCTCCCAATTTTATAGAATCGCCAGCAAATTCAAATGGATTTGCACTGTGTTTGACACTTGATACATGAACCCACCTTTGTCGTTGTACTTATTCTTTCATACAGACAATTGTATAAACACCACCATAGATGGAAATCCCAGCATGGCATACAGGTAAATGTGACTGAACAAGTCTGACCTGTACAGAGATCCACATGCTATTAGTTTCATAGCCTCAGGAAAACTACACTTAAAGATACTGTGTAAAAGATATGCTCATTACTGTTCCTCAGTGAGAGAGTCCTCGCTTATGAGTCACAAAGAATCTGTATAATGTGGACTGAGTTCTCAGTAGTGCTTTTAACTATAGTACATGTCAGCTCCTGTGTAATCATTTATTACCTACATTTTAATGTCTGCTGTCACAGCTAGAGCTGATCTGACTATTTAAAAAATGTATTTAAGGTTCATACCCCAAGGCACTTGCACCAAATTAGCAAATGCATATTTAAAGCTTCTGTACTTTTACGTCGAAGCTAAGAGAGCAGCGCAGACTGTAATTCAAACCACATGTTCATAAGAATGCGCCTTTTTCTAATACTTTATTCTTTCTATAGTATCAACTTGCACAGATGACTGTAATAATAAACAGATTAAGAAAATAGATGGTTATCCATCCATCCATTTTCTTCTGCTTATCCGAGGTCGGGTTGCACAGGCAACAGGTCTAGGAGGGGAAACCCAGGCATCCCTCTTCTCAGCGACACTCTCTAGCTCCTGTTGGGGGATCCCAAGGTGTTCCCAGGCCAGATGGGAGATATATATATAATCCCTCTAGGAATTTCTGGGTCTACCCCAGGGCCTCCTCCCAGTTGGACGTTCCCAGAACACCGCTAAAGTGAGGCGACCAGTAGGCATACTAATCAGATGCCCGAACCACCTTAACTGACTCCTTTTGATGTGGAGGAGCAGCAGCTCTACCCAGAGTTCCCCCCAGATGTCCACGCTCCTCAACCCATCTCTAACGCTGAGCCCAGACACCCTCCACATAAAACTCATTTCGGCCACTTGTATCAGCGATCTCGTTCTTTCGGTCACAACCCAAATTTCTTGACGACAGGTGAGGGTTGGAACGTAGATGGACTGGTAAATTGAAAGCTTTGCCTTTAGGCTCAGCTCTCTCTTTACTACAATGGACCGGTGCAGCGCCCTTAAAACTACTGACACAGCGCTGATTCGTCTGTCCAACAAACGATTATTTATTAAAGAAAATCAGTGATATGGTGAGAACTTTTGGAAGAGGATTTTGCTGTATATACGGCAGAAGTTAATCCTATTTATAGCAGCATCTGGGTTCTGCAATGTGTGACTCGAATCACCATGGTTGTTAAGATGAAAACGAAAGAAATTATGTTTGGCAGAGAGTTTCTCCACACCGACAGTACATGCAGAGACCTAAATGCATGAAGCAGACGAATAAATTGACACATCTGCTGTTTGTTAACTCTCCTAAGTAACAACTGAAATCAATTTATATTCGAAATGTGTAATTCCATCATTAAAAGGTTTGTTTGTTGTAGAGAGAAATGACCCTAAACTGTAAAACCATCACACTGCCAACAGTGTGCAAATTATGCAGCAAGATAAATGCCCGGTGCTGTGTGCAAATATTATTTATTATATTTATTTTATTTAGTCATATCCAGTTACCATCCCTATCACATTCAACCACCACCAAACAGTGAGAGGTGTAAGCATGCTCCCTGACACGTGATGACACCTGCATCTTTATGAACTGCTGCGCTTGTGCATGCAGGAGCGGCCTAACACACTCAGGGAAAACGATATCCGCACTTTGTATGAATGAGCTCACAGACGCCCATGATTGGGTCGTGATCACTGTAAGTGAGCATATGCCATCCTTCCCTCCCGTAAGAGCTCAGGCAATTAGCTGCCATGGACTCCCAGCTGTGAATGGCTGCTACATCAGTATGAACTCAAGCCTGTGATCTCCTGATGCCTTCATCCAGAATGACTTACATTTTTATTTCTTTTAAGAAGTGTGAAGTCTGAGTGCCCAACATTAGCAGCTTGATAACTGAGCTAACACTGCCTCTAATACTCAGTACCCTGCCACTGCCCTCAGATACCCTTAACTCTAAACTATGACCTCAGTGATAAGCCTTATGTGGATTGTGGCTCAGTTGCTTTTGCTAAAATGGTCAAAAAAAAGTTAAATGTAACACACGTCTGCCAAACTCCCCACAGCAGTGTCACACAAGGTTGCGTGTGGAGCCTGCTGCTATATTCACTCTTTACCAAGCCACAACAAAAATTCTGTCCTTAAATTTGCAGATAACACCAGCATTCTCAGCTTAATCTTGGACAACAGCAAACATACACAAAGAAGTGCTAAACATGACCTGGGGGCATGTGGGAAATACACTAATACTACTGAGGAACAGCTTCTACCCCCAAGCTTGTCGTCGTCACTTCACATAACTACTATAAAGATTGAGTTTACATGACAAGGTTGTGTTTGTTTGGTTTTTTTTAATGCCATTAGGACTGCCGGACCCCTTTGCTAAAGTTGTGGTGGATGGTTCTGGTCAGTGTCACTCGACCGACACCGTCAGGAACACACTGGACCCGAAGTGGAACCAACACTATGACCTGTAAGTCAAACACACATCTCATCTCTTCCTGTCTTCAGAAATCTTTGAATTTAGAAAGAGGATTAGGTATGGGCGGAGTCATCTTAGCTTTCTCATATGCTTTAATAGTGGCGCTCCTGAACGGAGACCCATAGGCATGGAACATGATTTTGGATGGTTGTCCTGTGTCCGTGCCCAAGTTGATGCTGATTGGGTGTTTCACTGACTTGTATGATGATGGGCAAGAATTAAAAAAAAAACCCCAAAAAAAGGATTTATTCATAATGAAACTGAAACCCAAATAATAGAGGCTCATACACCAATGTTCAGACTCGCACAGAATAAAAAACACAATCTAACTCAGGTAGGCAGACAAGCTTTTGCTGAGCAAAACAAAAACAAACTAACGGGAACACAGAACATGAACTCATAAAACGGATAATTAAACGAACAAGACCGGTGGTACAAATGTATATGGAAATCGACGTTGATAGGGGGTGAAAAGAAAAGTCAGGGTTAACCTTTCCTGCTTTCACTCCAGACCTTAGTCGGGAAACGCAGGGGAGATTAATTTATTTTGTCGAAGAGTCGTGCTACTCTTATAACATCAGCCTTGGACACCTATCAGTAGAGATATCTGTCAGGAGCTCTGCTTTTAGGTAGTGCCTAAATCTATATATCAGAAGCTTATTGGGTACACCTACAATTATTTTTATCATTTCAGGCCTCTTTATCAGTCCATCTACCATATAGAAGTTATATAGGTATCATACCCACTCTACATCAAAAAGGCATATATTACTTGAGTGATGGGCAATTTACATTAGAGCACCTGACGTGGTAGTTCGTATGGCACTGCTACATGTGTATGAGGTCCTATAATGTCATCATAAGAACAAATGGGGTAGAGCTATGGTTATTGTACCTGAAATAACGTGATGACTTGATCTCAATGGGATATCTCAATATAGTAGCATGCTAATATATCACAGTGTTGTGTGTAACTGATCATACCAAACTACTGTTGAATTCTTTCTTCTGATTGGTCAGGAAGTGATGATTAATTCCTGTAACGACTGTTATTGAAGGAGTCTCTACGACATTGCAACTACTGATTTGATTGAACAGCAGCTTTAAAACCGTCAAAATACAATTTATCATCGATATGTAATTGTGTCAGGATATTCCAGCAAATATTTCCTTGATAAGGCCTGCTAATGTGCTGGCAGGTCATATATTTGTGCTTAAGAAACATTCCTTTATGAAGACGTATGTAGCAGGAAATCAATCCGTAATACAAAATTGAACAATAAGCGTTTCAGCAGCTGTTCAGAGCTCGTGTTTGTTCACAGTGTTTTTCTGAACACTCTTGAATTTCAGATTCGACCGTGTTTTTAGGGAATTCCTGGGAGGACCCAAAGGCCCTGCTGGCAGCAAAGTTCATTCCAGCAAGAGAAACTATGTGCTGGCTTTTTCTCTCTAACTCTCTATTGGGAACATATTGAGGGATTTAGGCTGTGTGTTTTTAAACATCTCACCAGTTTGAGTAAAGAAAACGGTGAGAAATTAATATATACAATTTCTGGCCACTACAGCAGACGTCCATGAATATAGCATGATTAACTATAAACTGAATTTACCCTATCACTCTAGCATGCAGCATGGCAGGCTAAACAAATGTACATATAGAGGTGCTTGAAAGTTTGTGAACCCTTTTGAACTTTCTGTGTGGAGGTATCCGGGGTCAAACTCTTCGTCACCTTGTTGTTGTTGTGGACAGTTGGCCCTAAAGGTCCTACTCCTCCGTTTTTAGCAGTCAGAATCGCATGAAACTTGGCAGACTTGTTCTGGTGGACAGTATCTAAATTCCATGGAGCCCGATTTTGGATTTTTGAACCGGAAACAGAATTATGATGTAACTGAAAAAAATCAAAGTCCCCCTGCTCCATTATGCAGACAGAATCGAACGAAATTTGGCAACAGGATACTATGCGCCAATGCCAACAGTTCTGCGAGGTCAGATTTATCCCTTTTCGGCCTGGATGAAAAATCATGACCTCACAGACATGAACTTTCACAACATGAAATTCCTACATCCTACTCTATTATTACTGACTGGAATCGCACAAAACTTTGCAGGCTTATACTAGATGACATGATGAACAATTCCATGGAACCAGATTTTTGATTCTCAAACCGAAAACGGAATTATTGGCATATTACCACCTATGTAGCTGGATCCGAATGCGTCACAGATCAACCCTGGGTGTGTAGCTCAGTCGAGCTTGTTCATATATTTTCCAGAACTAGATAGAGTACCCAGGTAAACAAATGAGACACAAATATTATTCTTAGTCATTTTATTATTAAGCGAAATGATTCAAGTACCCGTAAGCATATTTGAGTGGCGAAAGTATGTGAACCGTGCTTTCAGAATCTGACATGAACTTCTTGTTCAGCAATAACTGTAACTATCCAGTAACTGTTGATCAGTCCCGCACATGGACTTGGACCTGGACGTTCCAAAACATAAATGTCATTCTTCCTTCATCATTCTTTGGTAGAACAACTCGTGCTTAGGGTCATTTACTTGTTGCATAACCTACTTTCTCTTCGGTTTATGGACAGATGTTCTGAAATTTTCCATTAGAATTTGCTGTTATAATTCAAAATTCACTGTTTGGTCAGTGATGTTAAGGTGTGAATATGCAGCCTAAAAAAGTTCTATTTTGATTTCCTTTGTACTCAAAAGTTTTTCTCATTACCTCTAAATCAGCCATAGACTCCAAATTTACCTGCAAAGTAACTGCTAACCCTAGTGGTCCACTCACCAGATTTTTCCACTCACAGATATGTAATTGTGGATCATTTACCTCAAAAAAATAGATGTCCAAGTATGCGATTTGTTTTTCCTCATTTGTTTATCTACTTTTATGACTTGGGTAAAAATTTGATGGTGTTTTTGAAATATAGAAAATGGTTAATAACATTCACACACCGCTGTATTTCATTGTATTTGGCTGATGTCCTTATCCAGAGCAACATGCATTTATTATTTTTAATACAACTGAGCAATGCCACTGTTGCTCAAGAGCTCAACAGTGGCAGAGTGTTGGTACTGGGGCTTGAAGCCCCAGCCTTTGGATCACTAACCCAGAGCCTTAACCACTTAGTCACCACTGGCCCCCTGCACTATATGAGCATGAAACAATGCAATGCAAATAACTTGCTGCAAATGAACTGATTACATCATAAACAGAGCATGATGTGGTCCAGGTTGAACATGAACATGGCATCACATGCTACAGAAAGAAGGCATGAATATATTATGTGCTGCAGAACAAACCCACAACAACCAACTCATAAAAGCAGCGTGAGGTTCTATAGGTTGACTAGAACCTGATATACGACAGCGTAAATAGAATGTTGCATTATGAGGCATATGTCAGAAAAATGTTTAATGTGCATGCGAATATCTGGGTGTGTGTGTATCTGTGACGTAGAAATCTACCGTAGCCTTGGGCAGCCCATTGTCTATTCTCCTACTGACTCCAGCAAAACACAACAATCCCCCACACCCTCGCACTGACAGCTGGTGGGTGCAGAACCCTAGCGAAAAAGGCAGTCTGCACCCGTGTGTGTGAATGTTTTGTCTCAGGCGTGTTCTGACGTCTCCTGTCTGTTCAGGTTGAATGGTCAGGTGATATCCGCTTGAAGCTGCTCTTAAAACCAGAGTGAAAAGCAGTTAAAGATCTTGGGAAGCAAAATGAGTGTAGACATCTGTGACTTGTGTCTTCATTGTGTTCAGAAAGTTATAAAGAACCCCAATATTACATGCATTCATTTACAGGACTTACAAGAATTTGTGGCATCTATAAGTACAGCAATATGTGTGTCTGTGTCTGTGTGTCTGAGTAGGTATCTTTGAGTGTTTGTTGGACAGAAAATGTGATTGGGTGATTTTTATTTATTTATTTTTTATCTATGAAGATTTTAACATTGTAATAAAATCCGTAGTCTGCATCACGAAAAGTGCCTTTTAAGTTTAAAATTCTTGAGGTAAAGTGTGCAGTTACTGAAGTAAAGGGTAAAATTATGGAGGTAAGGGTTAGAATTCTTGAGGCAAAGGATACAGTCACTGAGGTGAAGCGTACAGCTATTGAGGCGAAGCGTACAGTCAGTTAGGTGAAGCGTATAGTTGCTGAGTAAAGCATACAATTGCTGAGGTAAAGTGTACAGTTGCTGTGGTAAAGGGTTAACCCCTTACCTCAGTAGCTATAACTTTTGCCCCAGAAACTCTGTACCCTTTACCTCAGTTACTTTAACCCTTTTACCTCAGTAACTGTACGCTTTACTTTAAATGAATGAGGTAGGGCTATGATGGGTAAGGTTGGAGGTAATGGGTAAATGGTACATTTATGGAGGTAATGGGGACAGTTACTGAAGTAGGGATAAACATATTAAGGTAAATGGTATAATTACTGAGGGTAAATGTTAGCGTTACTGAGGTAGGGTTATATTTGGTAAGGTTAGAGAGGTGGAGGTGTGGCACAACATTACCCTGTTTAAAAAAATGCACAGGTCAGTAAATGTATCTACAATAACTATTAGCATTCACAAATATGGTGAACTATGAATGTATGTGTCAGAGACGCTTTTTTCATATTTCATATTTGGAAATCGTGGTTTTAAAAAAATATGTTTACTGTTATTTTCCCTGGTGATTAAGGGGACATAACCAAGTTTGGAGATTCTTACTCATGGCTGCATGTAAAATAATGAGTCAGCTACAAAAACACAGCAACAACTTAAAAAAGATGACATTTTTGTACTGTATGAACCAAGACCTGCTTGGGGTCCTAACAGTTGTTTTTTTATATTTTGGGGGTACAATTCTAACAAATAATCTATGTCTGTTTCAGTCATATATTTTCTAGTTAAATATGAATTTGATTTTACAGTCCTATCTTTCCATTGTTGTTCAGATAAATGAATTGCTAAAAATAATAAAAATTGAAAAATTTTCAATAATTTAAATTTTCTACAAAACTAAAGATTCTGAGCATTAAACGTGTACACACTTATGGTAAAGGGAAATTTAATTATACATTTAATCACTGACTAATGACTATATTAAAATATATATTTAATTAGTTATTGAACCACTAATGTAATACATTTGCTGGTGCATTTTTGGATGTTTTAGATATTTTGTTATTAGAAACTATAGGAAACATTTTTATACTTTGATTTTTACATTTCTTGGCTATTGGCTTGTAATTAATCCCAAGTTTCACCTTTTCCTACTTTGGTGTATCATTGATTTTGTTTGTCCCTCTTTCAACAGTTATATTGGTAAGCTAGACTCGATCACCATCAGTGTTTGGAACCATAAGAAGATTCATAAGAAACAGGGAGCAGGATTTCTTGGCTGTGTACGTCTCCTCTCCAATGTCATCAACCGCCTCAAAGACACTGGCTGTAAGGCATCATCTAACACTTAATTTAGCAGAACCTTTCCTGAATGCTATGGTGTATAGCAGTTTTTATTCATAAAATGTCCAATCTATCAAGGCTTTGTAAATGTACTTCATACCATCATGGCATTTTCCTTTGTTATGGTGCATATTTATGGCATTTGTAAGTTTCTCACACTGTCAAACCTGTTCAAGAGCTCAGTCGGACCTGCACCGATCCCAGTCACCTGATGTTTAGCATGCATTAAGACTGGACACCTGTTCCTTTGTTATAACCAGCACTATATATAGGATTCTCGTAGAGAATCTTATTGCTAAGTATTACTCTCATTACTGTGTTACATGACGTAGATCGATAGGAACATTATTACATTATCACAGACATCCAGTAGCATCAGTACACGGACATTGTTCATGTGTAAATCCCACACAATTCTCCATGTACAGTTTTAAAAGTTGTCAATAAGCAAAAAAAAACAAAAAAGTAAGAGTCCTAGTGCAAGTGGATAGAAATGTGAATATAATTAATGTAAGATAATAATAATTGAAGAAAGACCAGGTGGGTCAAAGCACATGGAGAAAATATACTTTTATCTGCAATGGCATCCCCTCGTCTGTAATGATCCTTGCATATATTACTGTTTGCTTACTGGTGTTTTTACCTGTTTCTCTACCTCATTATTGCCTTTTTGTATGTGCCTGTGATCTTCCTGATCATCGTTCCCGAAATGTGTCCGTTTACCTGACCACATATTTTGTATTTGCCTCTGACAGATTTATTTGTGAACTGTGCCTGTTTGCTACTCTAATTGTTTTGCTTTACAGACTATCGTTAAAAATGCTTTGCGATACATTGGCCTATGCAGACGATTGGCCTACGCAGAGAAATAATGTAGTACTTATTGTACTGCCTTCTCCATCACTTACTTACTATTTGAAATATGCAGCATGTAGCTGTAACTGGTGGGTTTTTTAGTGGCGTTTTAGGACAGTTCTTACATAATTATTTGATGATTACATTTGAGCAATAAATATCCAGCTCTAAGAGTCCGCTTGGTGCCTTGGCGAAATACAAAAAAGTTCCTAGTGAACACTTAAAGGGTACCTGTGGTGAATTAGTGTTATTAGCTATTTAAAATGATCACGTACAACATCAGCGGTTCCATCCGGAAACATCAGTCTATGCCCGTTTTTACGAATGTTATTACTCTAGGCGTGCTCAGAGACATGTTGCCCTTCTGATTGGCTGTTCCAGCCTGGTAGTGGCGTCAACACGTTGGATTGGCTGGGCTATGTCCCTGACCCGTGTATCAAAACACATTATTGGCCAGAGCTGAGATGCACAAACATCAAGCACAGAGATAGCGAAAAACATTTCTTTTTGTTCCTAAACCAACCGACGACAGGAAAGGCAAGTTGGCAAAACGTTAGCTGCATAAGCCATTTTGGATTTACCGTCACGTTCATCTCTGGCAGCGTTCTCATCCTCAGAGTCACTAAAAGTAAGTTTCACTTTCTCCACAAAAGACATCAACCGTTGAAGCGTTGAACAACAATGCGTTGAAGTCACTTCCGGGGGAAAAAACGACTGCTAAGCTGCTAACCCTCGTAGTTTAGCGCACTGCTAGAAATCCACAGGATAAAATCACCCAGTATTGTGCATTTTATGGTCATATTTATGTTAAAATAAGCATCTGTATCCCTTAAACGTATTACATACACACAAATTATGCTGTAAGGATGACTAATACTGGTACACTCTAAGTTTAGTACACGGTTCTCGTTAATAGAAACAACAGATTTCTTACTATAATGTTTCATTGCATTGTTGGGTCAAACTGCTATAAACAATGGTGTAATTGTTGTAGAACACAATGATAATTACTTCCACGTTCAGAGATATTTCCATTCATACTGATGAATTCTTGTATGGAGAGAGAGAGACACACACACACACACCTCTCTTTTCTGGGTCTCCTGGGGAGGTGGTGCCAGCCTGACTGGCAAAGAAAGAGAGAGAGAGAGATGATGAGGAGGAGGAGGAAGAGTTGGAGGATTCTGGCCAGACAGACTGACTCAATGCTGTCCTTAGGGAGGTATGTTTGCATAAAGGGTGGGGTACCTGGAAGACATCTGCCCCAACCACACTCTCCCCAGTGGCCCCAGCTGAGCTGTAACACACACACAGGGAGAGCATGTCTGATTGACCAAATTTCTTTCTGTCTGCTGTGGTCTCTGTATCTGTCTATCCCTTTCAGTTGTGTGTCTGAGACTAAGACACTGAGAGAAATGAGCAGAGAGAAGGAAAAAGAAGGAAAGATCAATGCAAGCATGTTAATGCTAGATATGTAGGTTTATAGCATTTGCGACTGTACTCATAATTCTATTCGTAATATGCTTCATCCTACTAGAGTCGCAGGGAGGCTGCAGCCTATCTCAGCCGACTCTGTACGAAGTTGGGGAACACTGAACAGTTCACCAGTCCATTCCAGGGCCAACACACACACAACCATTCACGCTCACACCTAGGGGCAATTTGAAATATCCACTTAGCCTAATGTGCATGTCTTTGGACTGTGGGAGGAAACTGGAGTACCCTGGAGGAAACCCACGCAAGCACTGGGAGAAGATGCTATCTCCTCACAGAAACACCCTCACCGACCTAGGGACTCGGACCCAGGACCTTCTTGCTGTGAGGCGGACGTGCTACCTACTATGCTATCGTGCTGCTCCACAATATTGAGCAGCAAGTGAACACTCAGCTCTCAAAGTTGATATGTTTAAAGCAAGAAAAAGAGGTCAAACATAACGATCTGAGTGAGGTTCACTTTGGGTAGGTAAGTAAGTCTGGTGGGCTTTTTATACCCGAGCCTAGTGGCTCATCAGGGCTGGAGCTTATGCAGCTTGAAGTGACTGGGACGCTAGTGGTACCCATTTATACTGCTGGGTGGACAGAGGCACACATGTGGCTAAGAGCTTGCCCAGGGGTCTCAGCACGGTAGGGGTCTAATGGGGATTCGGACCCACAACCTCTTGATCATAAGCCCAGCACCCTAACCACTACATCACGAGTCATTGAGTGACTTTAAGAAGAGGCAATTGTGTTGTGATTGCGCAATCGTGCTTTAACACAGACAAACTAATAAACCGCCAAACAACCCAACCACACACAATATCTCACTGGTGGTGGTAAAAACACAGGCTCCGTCTCTAAACTAAACACATGAGGAGTTATTTTTGGGAGGAGCTTGTGCACTTGTATTGATATGTGCATTTTACATATGATAAAACCATATGCAAACTTTTTTTTTTTTTTTTTTTTTTTTTTTCAGTACATACCACCCAAACTATTCTATAAAACTACACTTTCATTGCCCTTGTCCAAGTGGTGCTTGTTACA
>JBCNYH010000021.1:6574400-6587197 GCA_039654325.1 Tandanus tandanus
TGTGTGTGTGTGTGTGTGTGTGTGTGTGTGTGTGTGTGTGTGTGTGTGTGTGTGTGTGTGTGTGTGTGTGTCACTCACACTCAATTTGGAACAGCCAGTTAGCTTAATGTGCATGTCTTTTGGACTGTTGGAGGAAACCGGAGTACCCCGAAGAAACCCATGCGTGCAAACTCCACACACGAATGCCCGAGCCGAGGTCGGGACTCAAACCCAGGACCTTATTGGTGTGAGGCAGACGTGCTAACCACTACGCCACTGTGCCGCCTACAATATATTCAATGAATTTAAAATAAAAGTTGTCCGAGTGTCTGCTTTCAGTCAGTGAGAAATGCGGCTAAGCTAGTTTATGAGAGGCATTCATACTTCCCTGTTGCCTAGTAGTGTGTTATGGAGGACTGTGCATTTTAAGAAGTATGTCACTTATTCATTCTGCTTTTCTTCATGAACAGAGCAGAGAACCACGCAACAGGGCCAGGTCTACTTCCTCCATACACAGACTGGAGTGAGCACATGGCATGACCCACGTGTGCCGAGGTAACACCACAGTCGTACATAAAACCACAATCATATATAACACCACAGTTTTTCTGTTCCATTACTTATTCTATACACCTGAGCGTGCGTTCAACCCAAAGTGTCATTCAATAATTCATTCAGATTCCGAACCGCTTAATCCTACTATTGGGTCGCGGTGAGGCTGGTGCCTATCTTAGTCAACACTGGGGAAGGCGGTGCACTCTCTCTGAACACCTCGCCAGACCATTGCAGGAAAACACACAAAACCAATCACACCCTCAACACACTCACACCAAGGGTCAATTTAGAACAGCCAGTAAGCTTGATGTTGCACCCTGTGATGGTCCGTGTTGGCTGAGATAGGCTCCAGTGACCCTAATAGGATTAAGTGGTGCAGCAAGTTTATGAGTGAGTAATGAGAGCTTTACTTAGAATGATGGTATGTAATTTGTGTATGTGTGTGTGTGTGTAGGGATCTCAGCAATGTGAACTGTGAGGAGCTCGGACCACTTCCACCAGGTTGGGAGATTCGAAACACAGCCACTGGCCGGGTGTACTTCGTGGACCATAACAACAGAACCACACAGTTTACCGACCCACGTCTCTCAGCCAACCTGCACCTGGTCCTCAAGTAAGAACCCCCGACATGTCCTCTGTACTACTGTCGACATGTACTGCACTGTTCTCTCCATAACCATCTGTCTTTCTGTCTCTTTTCCAACAGTCCAAATGGTTCTCGTGGTGTAGAGAATCCAAACCTCAGGTACTTTATTATATTTTTTACTAAAAAGAGTCTGGATGTTCAAGAAGCTACAATAGAATAAAGATTTATTTCAGTACAGTAGAATTGAGGTTTATAACTACAACAGAATACGTTACTGTTAGGATATTTTACCCGAACCTACTGGCTCATTAGGCTGGAGCTTATCCCGGTTTCTGTATCATGAAGTGACTAGCAGTTCAACTCCTCCTGGATGGGACGCTAGTCTATCGCAGGTTACCCTGCCAGTATTTTTTTTAATGGAACCCATTTATACTGCTGGGTGGACAGAGGCGCACTTGTGGTTGAGGCCTTGCCAAGGGATTTTAGCATGGTGAAGGTCAGACGGGATTTGAACTTCTGACCTCTCATTCATGAGCCCAATGAGCCACAATAGCAGGCGTCTTCACTTGTACACGAACGCATGGTATATAACCTCAGTGCATTTAATGCAAAACACTTCCAGGTTTATTCACTGTCACCCTGACCCACTTTTTGTAGTGCGATGGTACCCCCCCCACCCCCACCCCTCGTGTGAGGATTTATTCGTGGTTTTTATTTTTCCACGAAAGTGGTTTTTATTAAGAAAATCTTGTTTTGATGAATACAGACATATACTATGCATACAAGCTTTTATTTTATATAAGTTTGGGTTAATTCCCCCTTTGACTTTATTATGGTACAGTTGAATAAAATGGAATAAAGTAGAATAGAATTGTGCTTTATCACAGTATAAAAGAATAAATAGAGTTGAGTTTTTTACAGCAGAACAGAACTGACTTGTCAGAGCAGTACGTAACAACACATCTAAATCACAGCTAAGTTATAAGCTATTAATAGTTTACTAAATATGAAGCAGATATGGGTTATGGGTTATTTAGAACACCACATAATGCGGATGACGTACAGTGATCAGTCTCTCTGTGCGTCCACCCATTCGTCCATCCACATTTTCGTCAGTGCTGTAACTTATACTTAGTCAGTAGCACCTGACTCATATTTAATGGATATGTCTAGGATGGTAAGGCGGCATGTTGTACATCAACATAAGGTCACTGTGACCTTAACTTTGACCTTTGACCAATCTTAAAACAAAACACTTGTCCGGGACATATTTCCTGTAAGCTTAGCCTCACGGATACCAAACTAGGTGTACTTATGCAACTGGGAATTAGGAGTGTTGTGTACCAACATTAGGTCACTGTGACCTTGACCTTTGACGCCACTTAAAAAACGGCTTGTCCTGGCCATATTTCTTATATGCTTAGCCTCTTGTGTACCAAACTAGGCCTAGTATACAACACTAGGCAGTGTTATGTACCAACTGTGACCTTGAACTTGACCTCACTCAAAAGATAAAAGCTTATCCAGGCCATATTTTTAATATGGTCGGCCTTACACCTACAACATTGGGTATGCCTGGGTCACTCGCATCAAGGTCGAGGTCTTACAATCAAATGTCAAATTTCAGCAACATCAAATTCTCTCCCCTAATTTAGTTGGATCCAGTTCCCACCTAATTGTTGCCTTCCTATCACATACGACCACCACCAACCAGGAAGGGCCATAATATAATGTACCTCCTCTGCGACATGGAATGCAGCCACCCACAGCTTTGCTATTCACCCCTTCGTATGAATGAGCTCAGAAGCCCATGATTGGCTGGTGATTGTTGAGAGTGACGGGGTGAGCATGTGCCATCTCTCCCATGAGAAATCATCGAATTAGCTCCCATGTGATTCTGGTTGCAGATGGTGTGACATCAACCTGGATATGAACCTGTGAAGTCCAGCTTCTCCAGATCATCCACCTTGTTGATGTGCCACATCACATATTGTGGGTCAGATTCAACAGGAAATGCTTTCCTCTATGATCAAGCCGTTTGATTCGAGAAATACCTTATAAATTAGGATATGAACCGGTTGAGTCATCGCTATAAAAAAGAAAAAAATTAATACAATTTCAGTAGAAAGTAAGTTGATATGTTGATATGATATGTGAGGTTCTTTAATAGAGTGTTTGGAACCCTGCAGTATCCACCCTGTGAGCCCAGTGTTTATTTGCTATCATAGAGGCACTTTTACTGGTTGTTAAAAACACACAGTGGAACATATGCTTGTCTCCGGGTTCATTTACAGATCTGTAAACATTTCTGGCTGTAAGCATGTTACATTTCTGATTCAGTCCAGACGGGTCAAACTCGATAACTGATCAAGAAGCTGAGGAATTCAGATCTGTGTAAAGTGTGCTAGGGAGATGTGGTGTTGTATGGAGTTGTGTGTGTCATGGCTGCAGGTTTGAATGTAGTAGAAGTAGAATGAACGTTAACACCTGAGGCGGCTCAGGATTTCACCTTGGGGACTTGTGGAGTGTGTGTGTGTTTGCATTTCTGGCTGATGCTGGGGCTGTCTGTCTTTTATCACAGATGAGTTTTATAAAAGAAAGTTACCCTGCGCCCGGATCGTGTAAGCGTTTTCGGTTAGCGGTGCATTCTGTGTGTATAACAGATCTACTACTGGTGGGGTTTTTGAGTGGGTTAGTTATGAGTTCTTGCTTGCAAAATTGTTGAATTACAAGCACATAATGACTCACTCCTATAATATTTATACACACACCCATCACTTTTTTAATGTATGCATGTATGATTTAGATGTTACATACTAAAACTATGAAGCAAACAAGTTCAATAGCAACATGTACCCACTCGTAACACTAGCAATCACTAGTAATCTCTGCTTTTCATTTACTTTCCTTCAATGTGGCTCTATTAGGAATGTGCATCTCCATCACTGCACCCCATATACATCATTATACACAATGTACGGTACATCCCGACGCTTTGCCAAAATTACAATACATTTAGAGGAATATGAAGCACCTACTAATGAGATTCACCCTTATGGCGATACAGTGCAATTCGACACCATTTGATTCACACAGTCACTCATTTGCCAAACCACTTACTGCTACTAGGGTTGTGAGAAGGCTGGAGCCTATCTCAGCCAACACTGGGGGAAGGTGGGGTACACCCTGAACAGCTCAACAGACCATCACAGGAACAACACACTCACATCCACATCTAGGGGCAATTTGGAACAGCCAATTCACCTTATGTGCATGTTTTTGGAATGTGGGAGGAAACCAGAGTACCCAAAGGAAACCCATGCAATAACATGGAGACCATGCACACAGAGAGAGAACTCTGCACAGAAACGCCCGAGCCCAGGACTCAAACCGTTCAACACAATGTGACACAGAAGAATTTCAGGCCCATAGTTCTCCCTCATTCAGGATAATCCTCCATGCCACTCAAGAAGGGTCTGGCATGAGAAGACATTTATTTTGAAATCCTGCTGGCTTTATGATGAGAGATCCACAGGGACGTTTATTGTTGCAGCCTTAGTGAGTAAGCTACCACAGCAGAGGCTCTCCATTTTAGACGTCATGTACTTAGCTGAGAGACAACTGGCCCCTGACGGTGGAGATGAGAGAGCGTGACTAAGAAATGAGCTTTGAGAGGAGAACTCAATCTAAATATAAAATGATTCATTAAATATTATTTGGTCATATTTTTTAATAAAGTGGGCATAAGAGCTGTACTAATACTTATACAAAGATCTTAGAGATGAAACCTCCTGATTCTGAACTTTTCAAGTAAGAGATACCCAACAGCATGCCGGTTATTATTGCGAAATTAACCCCGATAGAATGATTCAGGACCCCGACACACAGTGGAGGTGCTCCATAGCAGCGGTTGGTTATAGTTAAAAATGGTTTGCTGTAAAGAAATAACAACCAATGAAAATAATCCACGTAATAAAAACTACTTATTATTATATATTACTTACGAGCGTGAGGACTGTACAGAGAATGTCAGCCCGAGGTCTTTAGTATAGACATCAAGTATGGATTCAGAATGGGATTTCCCTGTACAGACTGAGCAAACAAAGTTAATAAGTAGTTTAATATGTGTGACCCACTCCAGCATAATGCAGATTAAGTAGGAAATTTGACATACTGAGATATATTCATATATTTGGAAAGAGAATTTAGTATGGTTTAAAATGAAGTATAATACATGATTATAGCATGAAAATTGACTAAGTTACATCACTTTGAATGTCACTAATCAGGAAATGCTAATTTTGAGAAAATATCAATTATAGTTACAGAACCAGTTTCTGAATATCTGCACCTGAAACTCACTAACATCCTAAAACTAAATGAATCCGGCTCTCAACCAATCAGCACCATTTTCCTAGCATCTTCGTAGCAACAGATAAGTTCTATTTACACCGAGTCATGTCTGTTTTGAGGCTTCTCATTGGTTTACCGTTATATGATTCGGGAAATCCTTCTGGGATTCTGTAAGTAGGGAGAGTATTCTGGCAGTGAATTTGGATAATAAGGAAATACCCTGAGCAATCACAAAAACGGATTGAAAATCAGTAAAATAAGTGGATATTTCTATTGTTTTACAACAACCTGGACATGGAACCCTTTCTTAAACAAGTATTTTAGCATGGATAGATTGTGTTTATGGATATTTGAACTTGGTCATGTGGAAGATTATGCTTTGAAGGATGTATTTTTGGCGATATCACATTTTCATCCAGGTACGCCATTTTCAACTTACTTTGGCTCTTACTCAAAACACCACCTTGCGACTTAATCCGTATTATGCTGGAGCGGGTCACATATGGTATTACTAATTAGGAGCCTTTAAAACATTTCCTTCGGGTGCTGTTACTTTTTTCATTCCGGTTGGGGCGCTATCTCCAAACTGCCCACTTCTGAACAAGGCATCTTTATCCATGTCTGTGAGGGCTTGTAACCGTGTCTCGTTCCCGTGACGAACAACATTTCACCAGCCTTCGTAAACTCTGTGTCCTTTAGGATATTCCCTGTATACTTTTTCTCTTCACCGAATGCTTCTTTGGAACCTAATAAAGATCATAGCGCACAGTGTAGCTAGCTGATGCCTAAGATACAAATCGGATACACTCCAGTCCGAATTTATTGGCCAATCAGATTGCGCGTAATGTCACTGCCATATAATTAACACATTTATTCAGAGGTTGTATATGATTGGAAAAGCCTCAATAATACAACTGCCTTTTTCGTTCTTATCAACATTAGTGTCCTAGCTTCAAGGCGGATCTTCAGTACCATTCGGACCTCTGCTTCTGTTGTGAACTTTGATCAGATAGCCGCAAACATTTACTCTGTCCTAAACTCAGGATGGCGGTTCTGGCGCCTGTATTATACACACTGCATTCATTGTGCATACAGAAATGCAGACGGGGGGTTATAATTGTTATTTTATGCACATGTGGTGTCTCAGCGGTGTCTCAGTTGTAATTTTATGAGGGGCATATGTTCAGTTTTCCGCCCTGTAGCCGCGGTTCTCATATAGAAATTCTTTGTGTGTATGTCTGTGTTCTAAGGATTTCCTGGAGCTGGAGAAGTTTTAAGTGGGAAGAGGTCAGAGACTCTTGCTGAAATGAATTTCTGAACAACCTCATTGACTAAATCGGAAAGCTAGGTGCTCGGCCCAGTGAGAATGTGCATAGTATGCACAGGCACACACGCACACAGACACACACACACACACACACACACACACACACACACGAGCCCAAACCCTTGGGAGAGCATACTTGCCACCACTGTTAAGTAGCATGTGGGTTGGTAGTGTGCACATTTGGCGCCCACTGCATAATGAGTCTTTTGATAGTACAGTGATGTGTGTGTGTGCGTGTGTTTGTTTTACATGTGAGCCACCACCTCGGTGCCCAGAAGCTTGGTGTTTATTCAGTCTTACTGGGCTTCTGGCACTCCAGAGAGTTCAATAGTTCACCGGACCTTTTTTTTTTTTTTTTTTTTGCCTGACGAAGAGCTGAGTGAAGAACAAGCAGAGAAATGCATAAAAGTCTCCTGGAGCAGATTTGACAACAATCTTTCTCTGGGATGGAATGTGTTTTGACAAAGCAGATGATGGGACCTTGATTGGCAGGCATCACAAACTTCAGGCCTGATAACTGTCTTTTTGAACTGAGAGCATATACGAGTGCTGCTTCACTGGAATGAGCTTCCCATCCAGTCCAAGGTGCCGTCTATGCATAGCTACAGGAATGCTTTTGAAAACGTTTTTCTCCCTCAGATTTCAAAAGATTTCTATTCATTCAAGCAGCATTATTGATGAGAAACACTTGACAACGTGAGCATGCCGATCCAGTAGGTTCAAGGTTCAAGAATAGTGTTAAAAACCATGCAGTAGTGAAGGAAAAACAGCAGCATGACCTAAAAAAATCTCAAGTGCAAGGAACTACTGCTTAATTGGGCCCGTTCTTTCGTTACCTGTTTCAAATAAAATGGAATCGGCCATGATGGCTTTCTGAAACCATTTGCTGACACCTGTATGTGAGTGTCAGTGACCTGACACCAGACGGCATCTTGTGGTGATAACTTTATTACTTTTAAGTTATGGCACATGGGCAAGATCGGTCATGCGGTCTTCTAACTTTGGAACACACCCACTTAGCATAATGTGTATGTCTTCAGACTGTGGAAGGAACAACAGGACTACATGGAGGAAACCCACGCAAGCAAAGGGAGAACATGCAAACTGTACACAGAAACACACTAGCCTAGGTGGGACACAAACCCAGGACCTTCTTGGTGTGAGGTGGATGTGTTAACCATTATGCCACCGTGCCACCCTAAGATTAATATACTGTACATGTAAAAACCCAATCAGGTACAAGAGTTAGCAAGTGTTCAGTCGTTCAATAAAAATTAATTAAATAAATAAATAAATAAATTGGCCAGAGCCAAGTTTCATGTGGACCGAAGGCTAAAATATACAGAAAGAACTGCATTGCCAAATAATGTTTCAGGACAAGATCGAAATGAGCCAGTGTTTTCTTTCATACTTCTTTAAACATCACTGTGTTCCAGTTGAAAGGTTAGCTGGCTGCAAAGCATTCTGGGGCAGTTTTGGATCCTCCTGGAATCGAGATTATTTGATACTGAATTTGACTGTATCTTCATGTGTATCATTCTCTGTGATCCCATAATTCTCTTTACTGGCCCAGAGTTCCATGAAGCTTTAAAGAAGGATGACAAAAACTATCTGTCACTCTAACAACAAGTCCCTTTGTGGTTGTAGTTCTTCTAATCGAACAGGACCTGGAAATGGGCAAACCAACGTATTGATGCGAAGTCCATCATAAAATTCAGATAATTTATATGCAGTCAGTGGATTTTCCTCCAACATTAATGAAACCGATATTTTATTCTCGGTTCTGCTGGGCTGTTTGTCTACCAAGTAAAGGTCAGTTTTCTGTTAACAATTAGCATTGAGACATAGTTAATATAAAGACACATTAACCATGTGTTAGCTTTAGGTGTACTATTTAACAAATACGTAGGTGTCCAGCAGCAGCAACAGCAGCTCATGGCCATAGATTTTGATGGGCTAGGGTGACACTTCGAACAACATAGCCATAAACAAAGAAAAAAGGGGATATCACACTTATGTGGTCAAGTAAATTTTAGCATAGTAGCGCAGTAGGTAGCTATTGTACTGTTGTGTTTTTGATACAGCAGGTACTTTAAATTTGAGGACCCACTTAATCCTTCTAGGGTCGCGGGGAGGCTGCAGCCTATCTCAGTCGACACTGGGCGAAGGCGGGTACACCCTAAACAGCTCGCCAGGCCATCGCAGGGCAACACACACAACTGTTCACACTCATATCCACACCTAGGGGTAATCTGGAACAGCCAGTTAGCCTAATGTGCACGTCTTTGGACCGTGGGAGGAAACCCAAAGTGCCCGGAGGAAACCCACGCAAGCATGGGAGGAGACTGCAAACTCCACACAGAAACGCCCTTGCCGAGCCTGGGACTCAAACCCAGGACCTTCTTGCTGTGAGGCAGATGAACTAACCACTACACCACCGTTCTGCCCTTGTGCAATATACTGTGTATTATAACATAAGTGGTTCTGTACTATATAGATATGCAGTCTCCACTTTGCCATGAAATAAGGTCTTGTCTGAGGCACAGCTTATTTTAAAACTAGCCCAATTTGGCAACCCTATCATTAACTGTCTTGTCTGCGCTTCCTGCCCCAAGCATGGGGCAGTGTGAATCTAGCTCCAGTGAGCCTCTGTTAGCACTTGTTTCTGTTTCTGTGCCTATTAGCACTCGTTGCAGTGTCCACTGTAAATCTATGGAGCTGAATGGAGTGGGGATCATGTGGCCCCTCAATTGTGTTCAATGAGAAAGGTGAGCAGATTAACAGAACATAAGATCAACGGCATAAGTTGTTGGCTACCTGCCTTTAAGGTGTTTCCACTGGTTATTAGGCTGCTACTGGAGGCTGAAACATTTCTTAAATAATACCAGCGCACAGTATTTTATGAGCCATCATGCGTAAAACATGTTGGTACCATAGTTTAAAAAAAAAAAGGGGTTTAGAACTTCCTTTAAGACAACCCCAGCCAAATATAACCAAAGGAATGTCCAGTATATGTCCAATTATACCTTGCCTCTAAATGACCTTATTATTCTGCACGAGAGTCTATTCCAACAGAGAGCCTGTGTGTTTGTTTAAAGCTTTCCCCTTTTTTTCTCTTTCCTTTTCCTCTCAGCAGTTTGTGGTCGCTAACCTCAGGCACTACCCATTTGTTGGCTCGAGCGAGCTCTGAATGTGAGCCAGTGAAAGAGCAAGAACCATTTTCAATTACACCTCGTCTGTATGTCCAGACATTTGAGAAACATTTTTAATGGTCTAGTCCAAACAGAGCAGGCCAAACGCAGTGTCGTTGGGGTATTTTTAAAATCTCCGTTTGAAAGGGTGGTCAATAGCGCACGGGTGCTCCGATTCGGAAAACCACACTCGCAGAAGTGCTGATGTTTAGTCTCTGCGGTTGGTGCTTGGGCCCTGTAGACTGACTGTGGGCTTTTTGTGGATTACTGGGTTTCCATAATGCCATTTTTTAGAGCAAAGGACATGAAGCCCCATCATTCTTACACACACCATGATTCTCAGACTAACATCAGCATCCTGGAACAAAAACGGTTCGCCAACAAGCATATTTATCAATGGCTAACAACCACATACCACATTTCTCCCAGCATGCACTGTTCTCAATCAGCACCAATCTCCAAAGAGCATTTGTTTCCCATGTTCAGTGTTCTCCACCAGTGCTTAGCATTGTCCTACTCACAGAATAAACAAAAATGTTCTCAAACAAACATTCGCTTTCTGTAACAGTTCTCTAATATACACTGCCCGGCCAAAAAAAAAAAAAAGTCGCACACATGAAAATGTTGTTGTTCCGCCTTTAGCCTTGCTTACAGCACATAATCGTCATGTCATCATTTCAACAAACCTAAGCAACATAACATTTATTTCCATCCAGTGTCGGGTTCGTTTCTCACCGACGCCTTGAACTGATGAGGGAAAAACTGAACCACTCCATAAAGTCTTCTCCATCACATCCCGAAAACTTTCAATAGGGTTAAGGTCAGGACTCTGGTGGGCCAATACATATGTGAAAATGATTCCTTATGCTCCCTGAACCACTCACTCATTATTTGAGTCCCCATTTTATATCCGTTCCATCAGGGAAGAAAAAGTCCCTTTGTCCCTTGATGTGATAACCTGCTCATTCGGGTCATCAGCTGACTTTATTTTATTGCCATATTAATGCTGCTGAGCCTCGACCTGACCAACTGGAGCAACAATGCCATGGAGATTACATGCTGTGACCAAGGCGAAATGCACTCCATGAAAATATTAGTCTGTGTGACTATTTGGGGTTTTTTTTTGTCCAGGCAGTGTATATATTCATTAATCATTCACCCAGATTTTTCCAACAAATACCAGTGTTCTCAAATCATATTTCGGTTCTGTCATGGATTTTCAAATGCTAAGCTCTTCATGTGGGTCCTCCTACCTCTTAAAATTACACTAAGTAGACCTGCTATGCTCAAATCCCTGTAGGTGTGAATGAGTATGTACAATCCCAGATCACAAAACGGTAGAAGGGTGTTAAGAATGCAAATGATAGCAAATTTTCTTTAACTTGTATTTCATTGAAGACGGTATGAACCTGAGATATTTTATGCTTTGTCTGGTCAACTTCATTTCATTTGTTAAATGTCAATTCCTTCATTTTAGGGCTATGGCCTGTCTAAAACTAGAGGGTACGACTGCAGGTTTTTATTACTTAGCATAGTTATAATGAAATGTCTCCCCCTAGTGGGTGTTTGATGAACATTTAATGCAATGTTAATCAATAGGGATTTTTTAAAAACATGACGTGCACGGATCACCTCCAAATTTAATAGTTTGAAACATGTACCACACCCTACTCATCTCATCCAAATCTGTCCATAACTTTTTGCGTTATATTGCACACAATTGGGAAAAAAAACAACCTTTCGGCAGAGGTAAAAATTTAAAACAGGAAATTTGATGGTTGTAGCAAACTGGGTTAACATTCATCTATTGTCTATATTGCTTATTCACCAGGGTTTTGCAGGAAGCTTGCACCAATCACAGTTGACCATGGGTAAGAGACGGGGTACACCCTGAACAGATCGTCAGTCAATTACAGGGCACAATCAAGCATCACATTCGCATTCACACCTATGGGCAATTTAGACGATCTAATCTGCATATGTTTGGCCTGTGGGAGGAAACCAGGGCACTCGGAGGAAACCCATGCCGACACTTGAAGGGAGAACATGCAAACTCCACACTGCTTCATGGTTCAAACCCAGAATGACTTACTATACCTTTAAATCATTTACTGAGTGTTATATGGTCATGACGGCAGGCAAAAGCACAGCAATAACAGTGAGGGGGGGGGGAGTTGCATAATTCAGAAATAATATATTGGTCCACTGGTATTCTGTGGTTGGATTGTGGTTGGAGCTGGCCTTTGAAAGAAGTTTTATCGATGTAATCTTCATGTAGTTCACTGGTGAGCTTATTGCAGCGTATTGTGTGTGGGCATTGGGTTTTTTTCTGAATTTTCCCGCTCATGGCCCAAAATGAGCACCTAGTGATTATAATAAACATTCAAAGACTGGCCAAGAACCGCACACCGTTTAGTTGGGGTTGGATTGGCAGGTGCTTGCTTAAAAACGATTATGTTGGTGTCCTCTGGACTTTCCCATTGTGAACTGCTGTGCATTAGCTCACCAGGCTGAGGGGAAGTGGTAGCTCAGCTATGCTGCTGGAGACTTTTTTTGCTAGAAAGGTTTTGTCCACTTAGAGTAAAAGGAATTTGGAACTTGGTTCGACTTCCGGGCTCAGCGAGGATGTTTCTAGGTGGAGCTGACATGTTTTTCCCATGCTTGTGTGTGTTTCCTCCGGGTACTATGGTTCCTCCAACCGTCCAAAGACATGCACATTAGGCTAACTGGCTGTGTGAGTGTGTGTGTGTGTGTGTGTGTGTGTGTGTGTGTGTGTGTGTGTGTGTGTGTGTGTGTGTGTGTGTGT
>JBCNYH010000021.1:6596362-6613819 GCA_039654325.1 Tandanus tandanus
ACTGCTTAGGCTGCTGCCCCCGCGACCCGACCCCGGAAGAAGCGGAAGAAGATGAATGAATGAATGAATGAATGAACAATACAATTAAATAATAGTGAGGGGGTATAATTGTTGCACCGAATCATTTTGACGTAGCTAGCTCAACGCTATCTTTTGTTTGTGGTCTTAGAAATTTTTTTTAATCTGTGTATTGTTCTCTCGTGTGTGTGTGTGTGTGTGTGTGTGTGTGTGTGTGTGTGTGTGTGCAGGAGTCCTATCGGCAGGTTATGAAGATGAGGCAGAAGGACTTGTGGAAGAGGCTGATGGTGAAGTTCAGAGGAGAGGAGGGGCTTGATTATGGGGGCGTGGCCAGGTACAGTATGTTTATATAGTTTTTCAGTCATCTGGATGTTTATAATGTTTTATACCTCTGTCAAGAAGGTTGTTTTTTTGTTTTTAGTGGCATTTGTTTGTTAGGAACTTTGTACACAATGATGTGAATGGATTTTGATAAATTATTTGGAGGGGTGGAGCATGGTACAAATAACAATTTATCCAATTTCTGTAGTCATCTGGATCTAATTCTGGATCCAGGAATTTTTAAAAATATTTTACATTGTGAAACAGGATGTTAACTTTTACAGGAAGCAGGTCCAGCAGGGGGTGCCGTGTACCCTTTTTTTTTTTTTCCTCCCCCCGGCGGAGGATTGCGCTCTCCAAGTGGCTTTCTCAATTTTTCTGATATTTGGCAATAATAAAAAAAAAAAAAAAAGTTGTAGGATCCATATGAGGTAATATCAAAGTGTTTCTCCACTTCTGTGAGGAATTTCATAACAAGAATGTTGTTGGTTATTTTGTGTTTGTAATTATTTGGAGATCTGAGTTTCTGTTTGATCTCTGATTTAGAGAATGGCTGTACTTGTTATCCCATGAGATGCTCAACCCGTACTACGGACTGTTTCAGTACTCACGTGACGACATCTACACACTTCAAATCAACCCTGATTCTGCCGTCAACCCAGTGAGAGACACACACACACACACAGTACACAAAAAAGCAACTCACACTGTATAATTCACACTACATAATTATATGTATATTATATATTTTAATATTGTTCAAATATTATTAAATATACTATTACAACATTAATATAAAATATTATACAAATTAATCATTAACATTTTTTTAACCCACCCACAATGACAACACACACAGAGGTAAACAGTAAGCACACACGCACACTCGGAGTAGTGGGCAGCCACATTACAGTGCCTGGAGAGCACTTAAGGGTTCCTTACTCAAGGGCACTTCAGCCGTGCGACCTTTCAGTCCCAAACCCACTTCTCTAACCATTAGGCCATGACTTCCCCCATATATTAATAAATATTTTATACGAAATCAAACTATGACTGTGTGTGTGTGTGTGTGTGTGTGTGTGTGTGTGTGTGTGTAGGAGCACTTGTCATATTTCCACTTTGTGGGCCGGATCATGGGCATGGCGGTGTTTCATGGCCATTACATCGACGGTGGCTTCACTCTGCCGTTCTACAAACAGTTACTGGGCAAATCCATCACACTGGATGACATGGAGGCCGTCGACCCGGACCTGCACAACAGCCTCGTCTGGATCCTGTGAGTCAGATCGGGTGGTGGTGGTGGCGGGGAGGGTTAGGGTAACACGACACCTTGCATTCACCTACTGTATCACTTAACACACAGTTAACATTTCACTTTCCATAAATACGCACTACTTACTAAACAAGTAATATTTTGTGCTGTGTAACATTAGGATTACAGTTTAGACAAGGTTGTGTTGAATGAAATTACCACTAATTTGTTGACTCTACTAAAAAAAAAAAAAAAAAAAAAAAAGTCCATCCATCTACGATCTATACCATTTATCCAGTAGGGTCGCGGAGAAGCTGGAGCCAATCCCAGCTGAGTTTGAGTGAAAAGTCAGTTTATACCTTGAACAAGTCACCAGTCTATGGCAAATAGTACGACAAACATGCATTCACACTCAGGTTCACATCCATGGACAATTTAGAGTAGACAGTTCACCTAAACCACATGTCTTTGGACTATTGGAGAAAACTGGAGAACCATGAGGAAAACCCACCCAAGCAGAGGAAGAATATGAAAACTCCTCCTACCAACTCATTTATTATAATCTTTTAGTATATATAAACACTTTAGTATCTTTAACATGAAACGTATTTGTGTTGAAAAGGGGAAACGACATCACAGGCGTACTGGACCACACGTTCTGCGTGGAGCACAGCGCTTACGGACAGATCATCCAGCACGAACTTAAACCCAATGGCAAGAACATCCCTGTCACTGAGGAGAACAAGAAAGAGTACGTTAGGTAAGTCGGAGCAACCCAAATCAAATGAACATGGTTTTATCAAAGGGTTCCTCCCCTTCAGGTCAAAGGTCAAATTCCCTGGGTATTCCAGGACCTATAATGAACAGAAAAACAGGTTGCCTCTGTGCGGAGACGAAATATTGTTTTAAATCCATCGACTATTGAGCTTTATGTTCTAGTTCACAAACGTTTTCAGTAAAAAAAAAAAACGCAAGTATATGGGCTTCGCTGCGGCGCATCGCAGATTCATCTGCGGCCGGGAGTCCTTGAAAGCTAATTAGCTAGGTTCTCACAGGAGGGAGAGATGGCATACGCTCAACTCTCTGTCTCTTTAAGAGATCACCATCCAATCATGAACTCATGCATACGAGGGGTGGATAGTGCGTTCCCTCTGCGTGTTAGGCCGCCCCTGAACATGCATGCACAGCAGTATCACGTGTCATGCGTGGGCAAATGCTTGGATGGTGGTGGTTACTTGATACAGAGGAAATATTGATGTTGGCTACGACTAAATTTTGGGAGACAAAAAATGCAACATTATGGGAATATCCTGTTAAGGAAAATACTACATGGATAATAATATAATTTAATAAACGGCAACTAAAATTTTCAGATTCTGAAACAGAATTTCCTGATATTTCTATATTTGTACTGTAACTCCAGTGTACCGCTCTCTTGTCTCCAGGCTCTACGTGAACTGGCGATTCCTACACGGGATCGAAGCTCAGTTTCTGGCTCTGCAGAAGGGTTTTAATGAGGTCATACCACAGCACCTACTCAAGGCCTTTGATGAGAAAGAACTAGAGGTATGCTGTAAAGCACACACACAGAGCGAAGGGCATGTCCAGAGCAGACGGACACACTCGGGAATACCTGGTCATTTCTATGTGCTGAGAGTTGCAGTGTGTTTACTCTCCTGCAGCTGATCGTGTGTGGCCTAGGGAAGATCGACATCCACGACTGGAGGGCAAACACACGCCTAAAGCACTGCACAGCCGACAGCGGCGTGGTGAAGTGGTTCTGGAAAGCCGTGGAGTCGTTTGACGAGGAGCGCAGAGCCAGACTGCTGCAGTTTGTCACCGGCTCATCTCGAGTGCCTCTGCAAGGCTTTAAGGCTTTACAGGGTCAGAACATGAACACCCACACGCCCAACCACACACACACCCAACAAACACATCCACACACCTTCACCTGTGGTCATGTGATTTGGGTATTGACCAAAAGAACAAGATCGCAGATACAAGCTGCCGAAATGAGTTTCCCTTCGGAGGGTGTCTGGGCTCTGCCTTATAGATAGGGTGAGGAGCTCAGATATCCGGGATGAGCTTGTGGTAGAGCCGCTGCTCCTCCGCATTGAAAGGAGTCGGTTGAGGTTGTTCGGGAGTCTGATTAGGATGCCTCCTGGTTGCCTCCCTTTAGAGGTCTTTCGGGCATGTCCAACTAGGAGGAAACCCTGGGGCAGACCCCGAACTTGCTGTAGGATTATATATCCCATCTGACCATGGAGGAGCTAGAGAGTGTCACTGGGGAGAAGGATGCATGGGTTTCCCTCCTAGACCTGTTACCTTTGTGACCCTCTGGATAGATGGATGATCACCTGCACTGCTTATTTCTCCTAGCATTGGAAAATCCTAAAAATAAATAAATAAAAATAAAATTGAAGGTGCACAAAAGCTTTATGCTCCCAAGGTTCTGTGAAAGTTTTGTAAAAATCCATTCACAGATGTAGGAGGAGCTGTAGATTAACAATGGCAAGCCCCTTCTGAATAAAGACAGAGTACTTTGCTATGGGAAAGGCCAAAGATTTATTTTATACAAAAACAAGAGGGGCATTCATGGCGTGCAAGGGTCCTCCACCAGGCACAAATGAAATATGGTGAGAAGTGCATGGATTAAACTGAAAACATCTGCCCGAAACAGCAGGATTTTATTACATACTGGCATAGTTATTGTAATGAAATGTCTCCCCCTAGTGGGCGCCTGATGAACACTGTAATAAGTAATTTGAAAGTTAAAAAAGTTTTTTACTGTATGATCCGCAGGTGATATTAAAAATGATCTGTAATAATATATGTGCACGTTACTCATCTTGATGTCATCTGGTTATAGCCAGAATAGTTTGATGATTTCATCACTACTTTACTGCAGTTTATGTTCTGCAACATTCAAGGAAGAAATGTGTGTGCACCTCGTAAGTGTTTTATTTTATTCATCTGGCATCTGCACTGGTGTGTGTGTGTAGGTGCTGCAGGGCCCAGACAGTTCACCATCCAACAAATTGATGCCAGCACCAACAACCTGCCTAAAGCTCATACTTGGTAAGTATGCGCACACACACACACACACACACACACACACACACACACACTCACACACACACACACACACACACAGGTTTTAAAAGATGTTCTTGTTAAAAAAAAAAAAAATTAAAGTTATTTTGCCTAAACCAATTATAAGCTACATTCTTGGGGCAGCATGGTAGTGTAGTGGTTAGCACGTCCACCTCACAGCAAGAAGGTCCTGGGTTTGAGTCCCCAGCGTGGCGAGGGCATTTCTATGTGGAGTTTGCATGTTCTCCCAGTGCTTGCGTGCGTTTCTTCTGGGTACTCCAGTTTCCTCCCACAGTCCAAAGACATGCACATCAGGCTAATTGGCTGTTCCAAACTACTGCCTCTAGGTGTGAGTGTGAATGGTTGTGTTGACCCTGCGATGGTCTGGCAAACTGTTCAGGGTGTACCCCTTCTTAACCCAGTGTCGGCTGAGATAGGCTCCAGCCTCCCTGTGTAACCCTAGTAGTAGTAATTTTGTAAAAAATGTTATAATAATTCCCGTTGTTTAAAGTGACATCTCTCTTATTAGGTCCGGGTTCCCGTTCAATTAGCCAACAGTATAAAAATATTATCAAGTCTATAAAAATTATTACTATATTCAGAGCACCTTGTATTTTATTAGACTTGTGCTGGTATTTGTTTAAAACAGAATGCAAGTTACAAGGTGTTTCCATAATATTTTTCTCTACTTGTTCAGGAATAAAATATGCCATTATTTAAAAGTATTTGTGAGCTCATTCGAACAAAGGGGCGGATAGCGCTTTCCCTCAGTGTGTGATAGGTTGCCTCTGAATGCACATGCACAGCAGTTCATAAGGATGCGGGTGGCAGCATCACATGTCACACGGGGGGGGCATGTGAAGGTTTACGCCCCTCCCTGGTGGTGGTGGTTGTATGTGCTAGTGTGACAACACTTAACGGGTGCACGTCATAAATATATATATAATTTCTTTTTTGCTGCATCAACTGGGTCAGTATCCTCTAAGTGTGCTAATTCCACAAATTTTACCAGGGGTTGTAATGACTGATGTATTGATGGTTGTATTTTTTGCTTTAGTGAACACCACCACATAAGCATAATCAGACATTTCTTATAAACGTGTTCTTATATTTCTACCTGCTCTTGTGTCCATAGTTTTAACCGCATCGACGTTCCTCCCTACGAGAACTACGACAAACTGTATGACAAGCTTCTGACGGCCATCGAGGAGACCTGTGGCTTTGCAGTGGAATGAGGAACTCCCCCCACCCCCCACCACACACACACAGAGTTGCCATCAGTAATCGGTGTGATGTCACTGTAAACACGGCAATTACGTGACAAATACAGCAGAAACAGAATGAACAGAACCACAAGGTTGTTTTTACCCCTCATGCTTTTTTTAAATCCTTTTTTCTTCTCTCTGCTGCTATCTCTGGATCTAAAAGCAGTCTTCTCGACTTCACTGAAATGAGAATTGTGCCTCTTCTGTATAATAAACAAAGTCTGTAATGAAGGCAAGGAAACATTTTCACCTCCACCATAGATGTCTTCCTGATAACAGCGCTGCTCAGGCTTACTCCGAAAAGTCCATTTTTGATTGTAAGGGAGGGCGGCACGGTGGCGTAGTGGTTAGCACGTCCCACTCACAGCAAGGAGGTCCTGGGTTGGTGCCCATCTCAGCCAACACTGGTGCGAAGGCAGGATCCAACTCGCCACACAATCTCAGAGCAAGCTCACACACACCTAGGGGCAACTCGGAACAGCCAAATACTCTAAAGTGCATGTCTTTGTACTGAGGGAGGAAACTGGCGTACTCTTGAGGAAACCCACACAGACACAGGAAGAACAGGCAAACTCCACACAGACACACCCAGGACTCGAACCCAGGACCTTCTTGCTGTGAGGCGGACGTGCAAACCACTACACCACCCCAATATTTACTCTTTTAGTATCAGTGTCGGTAGCTAATGTTTGCAGCAACAAAAAAAACCTTGCTAGCTCATTAAGCTAATGATTCACTGAGGAATGTTTACGTTACCATCACAGGCGTGCAAATTATTTTATTTTACAGTATATAAAAAATATGATCACACGTAAAATGACTATCAAGGGCTCACTGTGTGGCTAATGTTCTTAGCATCCAGGATTTGGTTTACCTTAACAAGTCACGCAGAAATAAGTAACTAGTAAAAAAATGTACTCATTTGACAGATTGGTCTAGCAAAAAATCATACAGTCTGGGAGGTTAAAGGTCATGCTGAGTGGCTCTTTAGTATTTACAGGAATTTGAACTCATCTTCAGGGTCAGTTGTTCCTAATGGCTGAACGCCCAGATTTGTAATGGCTCAGTACAGCCATTAAACCAAACAGTGGTGAGGAAATACAATAATGGTATGAAAAAGCAAGACAGGGGCTGATTTCTTTCTAACTCAGGCTGTAGACTCATGCAGCCAATCAGTGATAAATGCAATCAGATCCCAGGACGGAGCCACAATAAAGCCTCTGCTGTGTACTCGGATACCATCATGTATAAAACGTCTAGATGAAAATGTTCCAGGTTTTTAGCATCACGTTCATTAGATTATGAAGGGAAACCCTGATCCTTGATCAGTCGTCATCTTGCTCAAAAGAGCCCGACACCAGCACTTTAGGAAGGGAGGGTGAGAAAAATGAGGGTTAACTGAAGAGGTGATTTTACTTCGTTTTAAATGTATAGCTGATTTGTACATGTACTGTTTGTATCCATTATATCCACAATTTTTTTTTTTTTTTAATAAATCTGTTTTATATCTTGCTATTTCAGGATTTAACCTCAGGTCATGTAGGATTGTTCACTTTTATAAGACTTTTTTTTTTTTCTTGTTATATTGAGGTTGGCCAGCAGTCTTCTGTGTTAATAAGCTCGAGTCAGTCGGCCGCGTTGTTCACTCATCACCCCTTTAGTGTTGTTTTTTTTTTGGTTACAGCATTGAAAAAACAGATCTCGATGCTCCAAAGACCAGCTGATCTAATGCTTCCCCCGGTCCGTCAGTCAGCCGAGCGACGTCTGGAGTCCCATCCTGTTTGCTTCTTCATTGTTAGGCTGGTTCTGAGAATCTAATATAGACTTGGATCTTAGAACCGCTGCTGTAATCAAAGACTGTCCTGTGCTGATCTTGGCATTCTTCTACACCTGTATACTGCAAGGATTTCTAATCTCAGTGTCCCGAGTCTGGTTCTGCTCAAAGGTTCTTCCTCATGTTGTCTCAGGGAGTTTTTCCTCGCCACTGGTGTCTCTGGCTTTTCATCTACCAAAAAACAAACATATTAAACCTTACAAGCGCTCTCTCTCTCTCTCTCTCTCTCTCTCATTTACTGAACCACTTAATCCTATCATGGAGGCTGGTGCCTATCTCAGCCGACAATGGGCGAAGGCCGGGTACACCCTGAACAGCTCAGGAGAGACACACAACCATTCACACTCACACCTAGGGGCAATTTGGAACTTTTTTAGCCTAACGTGCATGTCTTTGGACTGTAGGAGAAAACCGGAGTACCTGGAGGAAACCCACGCAAACACGGGGAGAACGACAAACAAACAGCAGACAAAATGCCCTCGCCGTGCCCAGGACTCGAACCCATCCCCTTCTTGCTCTGAGGCAGTCGTGCTATCCACTACACCACTGTGCTGCTCTACATACAAGCAGATTTTTTGGAAATTGCGATACAAACAAAATGGAATTGAAGTTCTGTAGCCAACAAGTAACGGACATGGGTCTCACCAAATATCAATCAACACCCTGATCTTCAAGTTTTCTACAAATATCTCTATATTAAATATGTTAAGCTACATATTTAAGTTTCCCATACTAAGAAAAAAAATAATTTTAAAATTCTATAGACACACACACTACTTTTATGTATAAACTCTGTTATAGATTTTTATTTTTGTTTTATTTCTTTATTTATTTTTTGGATTTTCCCCCATTTTTCTTCGTAATTTTGTCGTATCCAATTCCTAATAGTCGGGCACCTTGTCGATGCGCCACTCGGGAGCCCCTTCTGTTATAGATTTTATTTTATAACTTCTGCATCATTAACTCAGTACAAAAAACATTTTAGGATTTCCAAAAATTAAACGTGACAGAAAAATGAGGCGACGTGGTGGCATAATGGTTCGCATGTGGTTTCCTCTGGGTACTCCAGTTTCCTCCTACAGTGCAAAGACCTGCATATTAGGCTAATTGGCTGTCCCAAATTGACCCCAGGTGTGAGTGTAAATGATTGTGTCTGTGTTGGTCCTGCGATGATCTGGCGAGCTGTTCAGGGTGTACCCCGCCTTCGCCCAGTGTCGGCTGAGATGGGCTCCAGCCTCCCTGCGACCCTAGTAGGATTAAACGGTTCAGCAAACGAGAGAGAGAGAGAGAGAGAGACTTGTGAGTTGTGACTTGTGAACTTGTGAGCTGCATTAGTGATTGTAGCTCCAGAGCAAAACTAAAGAAGCAAACGACAGGCAGAAGCAAACGACACGTCTCGGCTGATTGGCTAGACTTGGGGAAATGTTATATTTGGGTGTGTAAGTGTATATTTCACTGACTTTTCACTTTGTTAATGTATCATGTTTATAACATGTTTATAACATGACTATAGATCTTATAATAGTTTCTCTCTTTTTTTTCTGTGTTATTCCCCAAGAGGTTATTTTTGGTCCATATGTGCTAAACAACCTAAACTATGCTCCAAGTGGTGCCTTAGAAAGAATGAAGATAAACATTTTATTTAGATACGCTGAAGAGGTTTCTTCGTGCATAATCCTTTCTTCTTCTTTTTTTTTAATAACCAACCCTCTTCCACATGTTCAGTATTGTGTAACTGAACTTATGCTGCGTTCACACAGTTTGGACAATCTGCGCTCTTACACTCCCCCTGAAAAAGAACTGCCTCTCTAGCATGTTCCACTTGGTCCGTGTGTGGTGTGACGTCTGATACAGTATTTTGGATTGTGTGTGCGTGCATGCTTCAGTATGTACAGTGTGTATGTACGTTTGTGTAAATAAGCTTCCATTTTTCATTTCATTTGTATTTATTGCTGTTCTACGAGCTCATTATCTGTCTGTAAATAATAGGACGTGCAGCGGGGCAAGGTGTTCCTTCTGTACTCCCCTAAACATGAGCAATAAACTCTGAGCTGTTCGCGTCAGCAGCGTTTGGGTTTAACAGCACGGCTCACGCTGTATTGCTTTTATTAAAACGTGAAAAAGAGTATTGTAGATTTTATTCACTCCCTAATTGACTACACCTTTATCATCATCATCATTATTGATTGGTCAGAATGTGTGATTGATTTACTATAACCTGACAGCATTGCAGTACTCCAGGTTTATTTTATTGTGCTGATCTACTACATTAGTGGTTCTGTGGCACGGAGGCGTAGTGATTAGCACGTCTGCCTCACAGCAAGAAGGTCCTGGCTTTGAGTCCTGGGCTCGGCAAGGGCGTTTCTGTGTGGAGTTCGCATGTTCTCCCCATGCTTACGTGGGTTTCCTCTGGGTACTCAGGTTTCCTAGAACGCAATTTAGGTTAATTGGCTGTTCTGGATTGTCCTTGGGCGTGAATTGGCATGCAATGGTCCGGCGAGCTGTTCAGGGTGTTTCCCAGCTTTGCCCAGAGTTGGCTGAGATAGGCTTCAGCCTCCCCACCACCCTAATATTAGGATTAAGTGATTTGGCAAACGAGATGCTTTTAAATACGTGCAATTGGTGATTTTGTGAAAGTTTCTTTAAGGAGATGGTTTTTTTTTTTGGAAGAAGGCTGCAGTGTCTGTGCTTTGTAACAGTCCAAGGAGTTCCAGTTTTCCAAAATGGGAATGGTTCCAGGATGTGGGACGTTGTGGTTTGTCTATAATATGACAGGCTACATTTGGTTTTGTCGTATTATCTTTAAAGAAAAAAAAGCTGGGAAAAGGACTGTTTATAGAGGTCATAAGGAATGTGGAAAACAATCATTTGATTACATGAAATGTATTTATTATAATAATTTATACACATTTAAACAAGATTCATTTACATTTACAGTCATCTCAGGCTCTGTTAATAAACCCATCATATATTTTTTTAAATTGACAGCCTTTTTTTATTTTATTTTTTTAATAAATTCATGTAATTTAATATTCATCCGAAACACAGGTATAGGTAAGTAGATGCTACTCTAACATTGCTTTTTTTTGTTACGTATCACAGCTATTAGAGAAGACATTCTAATCGTATTCGTTATTTTTTTTTAAGCAAGATTTGTCACTACCCCCGGGGGAAAAAAAAGGTAGAGGAAGAGTGTTACAATATACTAATTACCTTCACCAGATGGTTATTTTTCACCTGTGTGTGTGTTAGTTTTTGTTTGCAGCTTTTTTCTAGCATACAGTGTGGAACAAGTAACAAACCATTAAATTTTGGAGGTGATCCATACCTGGGATCACGCTGGGGAAAAAAAAAAATCCTTTAAGGTCAATATGTGCAAACAATGTGTGAATGAATGTTTATTAGACGGCCACCAGAGGGAGACATTTCATGATTAACTATGTCAAGTAACAAACCATTAAATTTTGGAGGTGATCCATGCCTGGGGTCACCTTGAAAAACAAACAAAAAAACATTAGGCCGGATTAAAAAAAAAAAAATATATATATATATATATATAATTAAAAATAAAAAAAATCTCATCAGAACCTTTTGAAAACCTAAATGTGATGCTTTTTTTAAATAAATAGTGTCAAAGCCCAAAAGCTTTTAAAGCTAAATCAAGATGACCAGTCTTTTACATGTACATTTAACATGTATTAAACTCTGAACCGCTGTCTATAGAACAGCAGCCTTGCTCTTTCACTTTCAAACAGATGTAAACTGATCTCAGAATCACAAACACAGCATCTAACACCGAATCACCTTGTGTGTCATTTTTATGTTGTCCGTGGTTTTCCAAGGTTGAGAATGTTTAAAAATAAATAAATGGAAAAAATTGATGCGGCACCAATTTCCGGGTCCAGACGTCCCTCTCCCCAGCCACTTCCTCCAGATCTTCCAGGGGGGACCCCAAGAATTATTTTTTTTAAATATTCAACATTAGTTTGTTGTAAAATACAGCCTACAGTGTGCCCTTCTATTTGTAGAACCTGCTGCGATGGGTACAGCAAAATGAACCGTACACTTCAATAAAAATGGTTATGAACAGCTTTTCACTAAAAGCAGGTCAAAGAGTACAATGAGCAAAATTAGTTTGTGCAATTTAATAAATATTTAAATAATGACAGGTTTCACACACACAGGAAGACCGATCCAGCAAAGAGAAATTAAAAAATAAAATTAAGATTCGCAGATTATTAAAACAGCCACATAATCATCAGCGGTCCACATCGAGGTGGAAAGGTGCACGGTCATATTTTTCATTAACATCAAAAAGAAAAGTAATTAAAAACCCCAGTTCATTTAACTTGCATCAGCAGTTCGGTGATGGAGGAAGACTCTGTGTTAGCAGCAAGAAAAGGGTTCAGTGTGTTTGAGGTGGAGGACTGTTCACCCGCAGGACTCCACACGCTGATCCAGAACCGTTCTCAAAGATGTCCAGTGATTTAGTGTCTGCGTACGACGACATTTTCTTAATCACAGCCCATTTTTTTGGTAATAAATATGCTTCATTAGCTACATGGAGCTGATCTGACACAGTCTTACAATAGAAAACAACATTTTTGCATCAAACAGTACAGAAACCCTCACAACGACAAGATACTGACACCAGCGTCACTTGTGTGTGGCCTGAAGAGCTGTTTTAAAGCTCAGATAAGAAACGATAGCAGCTAAACCATTACTTTAGTTTTAAAATCTGACTGAATGCAATATTAAACTCTACCAAAAAAAAGGGGGGGATTAAAGACAGTCAGGATGTTCAGTAGAACATTAGAGAGGATCCTCAGACTTGGCACGAGGAACTTCGCCACGCTTTAGTGCGCCATAAGTATTTAAATAAAATCTATATTTAAATGTCATGCACAGTTTCACCTGTTTGTGTAAATGATGGAACACATCAACTTGCTATGCAGTTATAACTACAGAGGAATTATTTACATGCTTCGCAAAGCATATTGTTGCACAACATGCCGTCGTAATCATGTGATCAGGAGTGGAATGGCGAAAAAAAAAAAGAAAGAAAGAAAGATTTAAGAAGTCACAGTTTTCGGTATATGAGAGTAGGAGAGGAGACAAAAAACAAGGCTTCAGCTAAGGCATTGAGACGTAAGGCATTTTGTCTATATATTACAATGTAGTCATTATTTTTATATATATTTTATGCATCTTCCTCATTGTTGCATATTGGGAAATCTAAGTCTTATAGATTGTATATATTGTCCCGCCCCCTAATTTGTGCATCAAATATTGCAATAAATTACATCATAAACGCCTGATCGATGTTACTCACAGTAACAAGCCACAGCTTGAACCTTAAACCTCCTCCTCTTACTAGTTTAAGGATTTATTTTGGTAGACGTTACATAAAAACGATGAGTGAAAACCATTTCTTCTTCAAGTCCCCTGTCCAAAACTAAACACTGCGATTGCGTATTATGATCATCGAGCTGATGACCCCCAACCCCTCGAGATTTCTCTCCTCGGCTCTTCCAGGATGTATCATGTAGAACTGTGCTCATCACGAACCCTTGTGCAATAATACAGCTTAGAGTTCGCATGGGGAACCGCAGAAGCGCCTCCTGTCCTGTGTTCGGGAGAGGGGAAGGTTCAGACTAGTCCTCAGATGAAAAAGGTTTCTCTGTAACAGGCTCCTCGCTGTATTGTAGTTAGTATGTGCAGCTCGTGCCATATTGGAAGGATGCCATCTGCACGCGCCTGCGCAGCCGCTCCACCTCCAGCTCACGGAAGTAGGCGTCCTCGTCGTCTTGAATGATGATCTTCTGTAACTCGCTGATCTCTCGCTCCATCTTGCTCCGCAGCTCCCGTTTCATCTTGTGTAGAGCCTGGAAGTGGGAACCAGGATGACAAACATAAGGTGTGACATACAAACACACACTACACACTATAAACACCACACACACACACACACACACACACACACACACACACACACACACACACACAGGTGAAACTCAAAAAATTAGAATATCATGCATAAACTGTAAGCCATAATCTTCAAAATTATAACAAATAAAGGCTTGAAATATTTCACTTTGCATGTAATGAGTCTATATAATGTATTAGTTTCACCTTTTAAGTTGAATTACTGAAATAAATGAACTTTTGCACAATACTCAAATTTTTCGAGTTTCACCTGTACAACTTTGCCTTTAAAGCTGGCGCTACACGGTCAACAGTCAAAATCTCAAAACATGTTGCCATCGCAAAGTTGGCAAGCTGACATTTTCCATAGGGGTTAAACTGTCATGGAAAAATCACTGTTGCAAGTTGACTTGTGTCACTTAATGTACTATTTATGTAACAGTCGAACAATGAAAGAAATTAATGAACAGGATTTAAACTGGGTGGCTCAGTGGTTAGCACTGTTGCCTCACAGAAGGTGGTTCTGTGTCCGAATCTTTTGGCCAACTCTGGCCTTTCTGTGTGGTGCTCGCATGGAATAGGCTCCAGTTCCGCCCCATGACCGGGAATTTTCATGAGCATTTGAATATTAGCTTTTGTAGCATCCTCCAATAGCAAAGTCTTTGCAGGCACAGAACATGACAGTGTTGCTTTATTTAAACACACAAAAAAATATCCATTCTATAGAACATCGTAACCCCTCAGCCAGGATGTCTGAAGTGCAGGACAAACTTTATATGTTCAAAGTCACTGTGCCAAAGTCAAAGGTCACATATGCAAATTAGCTACCCCACACACAGGTTTAGGTCATAGGGAGTGCCTACGCAAAAGTTCAGAAAGCTGGCCTGTGCATGAGCTGAGCAATGGCCCAGACAATCTTTATGTTCAAGGTCACTGTGCCAAGGTCAAAGGTCACATATGCAAATTAGCTACCCCACGCACAAGTTCAGAGCTCCACATTATTATAATAAAGTAATATCAATATTATTATAAATTATGTCTATGGCCTATAATAGTAATTATGTATCATAGGAATGTCGTTAAGTATCACAATATGATATTTTGGTACTATCACCCCCCCACCCTACAAGCAGCCATGTTCTTGCTCAGAGGTGTTCAGTTTGTAAATATATTTGCTAATGTTCACTAATGCAAGGTTTTTTTTGTTGTTGTTTCAATCCTGGAAGTTTTAACAGGGTCTGGGTACTGAATAGATACTTAGAGAAGATTTTAAGAAAAGCTAAAACACACCTTTTCCTGGGCTTTCTTCCGCACCTGGATCTCCTCGCGCTCCAGGGCTAGCCGTTCAGCCAACATGGAAAACTGAATGAGCAGAGAAAAGGTGGGAGGAATGAGATAATGAGAGAAAGTGTTGATTGAGAATCAGCCACTTCACAATTCAGTATAAAACTTTTCTTTCACAGATACAGTCATGTTAAAAAAAGTACATCACATAGAAACTTTTTTAAATTCCAGGATCCAAAATCTAATCGAGTGTGACCTGGGCCATTCTCTGGTGTATGTACTGTTGTAGGAAAGTGCATGTATCTACAATCAGAAAGAGAACAAATTTGATCAGTATGGGAAAAAAGCCTTTGTTCTCCACAACCTATAAGCAAAGACCAGACCTTTTAAAACAACATGCTGTGGATACATGAATCAAAGATGGAGGGTTTGTTGTTGTTTTTTGTATCACAGTCACAATTCAAGTGCAAGCAAGAGAAGAATCTCCTAACAACTGTACAGCATATAAAGGGTTAGGGGCTTGTTTTGCTGCCTCAGGGTAAAATGCATCACTGATTCAACTATTAATCCTGCATCGTATCAAACAGTGCTTGAGGTCATGTGAAGCCATCGCTCTGAAAGTTCAAGATGAACCAGAAGTGGATCTTTTATCAGAATAATGATTCAAAGCACACTCACAAGTCTAATCCAATAAGGAATGGCTAGATTTATGGAGTCCAGACCTGAACCCTGTTGAAATGTTGGTAGGTGGAAAGGGCGGTACATGCTAGAGAATCATCAATCATCAAGCAAATGAAGAAAGAGAGGTCAAAAATTCAGCAAGTTGATGTCAGAGACTGGCGGACAATTATAAAAATGCCTACAAGCATTACTTCTGCTGCAGGGGCAATATCAGCTTCTGAGGCCAAGGATGTACAAATTTTTCCCTACACAAGAACATTACAAAATTTGATATAAATAAAGATTAAAAATCAACGTGGTATGTACTTATTCTACACATTCCTTTAACCAAACTGTTGGTAGTCATGGAAACAAGTCGCTACCTGATCCTTATAATAGTTCTCCATGGCCTCAATCTCGTCTCTGTGTTTGCGTGCGCGCTCTTGGCGCTGTTCTTTAGCGTACGCACGCTGTTCCCTCAGACGGGCCTTCTGCAGCTCCAGCCCCTCCTCAAACACCTGCCGGAACATCTGTGCACACACAGTGGCACAGAGTGACACATCAGACCTTGCGCTGAGTCAGGCATTTCTACCCCGTGAGTGCTGAACAGAGGGATACAGAGCTGCGGTGTGACTCACCCTCTCCTCTCGCGTGCGGGCTCGGAGGAGTCGGGCACGCAGCTGCACATGGTAATCGTTGTGGTATTTGCGGGCGCGGGCCACCTGTTGCCTTTGATCCCGCAGTTTATTCTGCGTAGACCTCTGCTGCTGGATTCTCTCTCTGAAATCCTTCTGTGAGAGACGGAGAGTGAGATGTGGAAAAAAAGACTCATGTTCATTCCTTTCTATAAAACATTGCTGACCTCAAAATCTGATTTTTAAATGACATGCCAATTGTAGCTGCTTCACAAAGACACTCTGTGTTCTCACCAGGCGATGGTTGTGCTCCCGCTCTTTGCAGATGATTTCCATGAGCAAGTCGTGTCTCTTTTGAGCCTCCTCTATCTGTACAAAACAAAATTGTGAACATACCAGTAGGGAGCTTTAACAAATAATAGATCCCAGGGACTAATATAACACAGCATATGATCCTTAAGTTATAACTGTTATGTACGGGTGTTCTGCTCGTTTGTGGTGTTTGCAGGTCAAGAAATGCTAGGAAGTGACTCGTGATCACTTTTGTATCCCCTCCTAATTTTAGTCGTATCCAATTCCCACCCGTCAACAGTTGCCTTCCCTATCACACTACCACTACCAACCAGGGAGGGGCGTAAACATGCATACGCCCCTTCCGTGATGCTGCCACCTGCCTCTTCACGAACTGCTACGCATGCGTATTTGGAGGCAACCTAACACACTCGGAGGGAAGCGATATCCGCCCCCTCGTATGAATGAGCTCATAGACGCCCATGATTGGCTGGTAATCCCTGTGAGTGACAGGGAAGTGAGATTAATTAGTTCCCATGGACTCCCGGGTTGGGCATCAACCTGTATTCAAACTGGTGATCTCCAGGTTGATAGTCGTGCACCTTGTCGATGCGCCACTCGAGAACCACGTTGTACTTTGTCGGTAGTCTATTAACGGGCTGAGGAGGAGGAGGAGCTTCAGATTAAAAACGGCAGCTGAAGGTGCTTATGCAAAGAAATCTCAATTCATGTTGCCACATTAACCAAGTAATAAAAACAGAACACGGGTCCAGACGCTCCCACTGGAAGGACCACTTGGTAATATTTGTCAAAAGGTTGAAATATTATAAACATGAGTCCGATATATAGAAAAATTCTATAGATATATATATACATTAT
>JBCNYH010000021.1:6674686-6690365 GCA_039654325.1 Tandanus tandanus
GTCGTGTGATGGGGAAGGCTAAAAGTTGATGGGTGGGAATTGGAAACGACTAAATTAGGGAGAAAAATGGGGGAAAAAAAAAAAAAGATTACATTCCCAGCTAAAGTTGTCATCTTTCAATTTAAAGCTGGGGTTGGTAAATTTCTAGCTGTATACATAAACTCTTATATTGGTTGAAAAGGTTGTTGAAAAACACTCTAACAGCAATCAGTAACTTCATAAAGTAAAATAATAAATAAAATTCATCATCGGTGGCCGCTGTAATCCTGTAAAAACGTCGACGAATCCCTGCCTTGCAGTCTGCTGGGAAATATCCAATCAAATGCTTCCATGTCTCCCTGCTTCTGGTGACCCCACCGTGCACCAACCTGCAGGAAGAGCTCACGTGGTGAGGGGTGTGGCTTTAGAAAGGCCTGCAAGGAGGACAGGGGAGGTTTTAGCCAGAGCCCTACTTTAAAATTTTGCTGGCTTTCCATATTACCAACCCCAGCTTTAAGTTGGTGTTTGTCTCACAAATATGTTGTTCAGTGTTTTGCAACTTCCTAAAGACTGCATTTCCTACATAACAGTTATTGACCAGAGGTGAGGTGGATATTCGTGAATAATCCACAACATGGAACGTTGAGGAGAATATTCAATTTAGCGATATCCGCCGTGCCTGAGGTGAATAATTGTTTTAGTATGTACTACATGGCAACATTCTACATTGCGTCTGTTGGAAGCGAGTCATGGACCATCTCCAAGAAAGTGGTGGATAAGATCAATGCCTTTGAGATGTGGAGCTTTAGACAGCAGCTGTGAGTCTCTCGGAGGGATAAGCGTACCAACCAGTGGGTGCTTCAACAACTGAGAACAAAGACGCTTTCTTCGAAAGACGATTCTTCGCCCACACCGTATGACACAAAGGCCTTGAGAAATCCATCATCCAAGGCAAAGTGGAAGGCACCCGCGGAAGGAGAAGAACCAGAAGAGCATGGCAAACAGACGTTGAGCAGTGGGTGGGATGCAGTCTGCACCAGGCATCCCAACTGGCACAGAATCGGGATCAATGGTGTATATATCCATGAAGGCGATGTAAATCCTGAACAGCTCGCCAGGCCATTGCAGGGCAACACACACAGCCATTTACACTCACACCGAGGACCCAGGACCTTCTTGCTGTGAGGCGGATGTGCTAACCACTACACCACTGTGCTGCGCCCGATTGGAATTTATTGGATGACAAATGTGTTTTTCGTTTTTGTTTTTTCTCCAAGGTGTGTGAGGGTTTGCTTAACGAACTCCTTGAAGAGGGAATCAGTGTATGGCCTGGATACATGGACACCACACAGTCCTCCATGGACAAACTGCACACCAAGTAAGCACTTCTTCAGCATAATTACCGCAGTTATACTTACCCCATTACAGATATGCCTCATGTTACTCGTGTGTGCTGTTTGCAGGTATGACGAGATGGGAGTGCTGTTTACAGTGATGGTCGGAGAGAACACGCTAGAGAACGGGCTCCTGCTGGTTCGCAACCGCGACACCACCGTCAGAGAGACCATGCACATCTCCGAGATCAAAATGTTTATTCTTAAATACATCTCAACTGCCGAACATGTCTGACTTTTGTGTTCTGCCTCTTTTAATAGTTAAAAAATGATCAGTGTTAAATTTTTGTTATTAAAGAAATAAAATAAATGAATGTCTTTATATTCAAATATTAGTGATGTGTTTATTTAGTGATTGTGGCACTAATTTGTTGGATATTTTTGTTATTCTTGTGAGAAGTTAGTGATAGCACAAGGACTGTATTGTACGATGGTGATCTTCCTGGTGATGGTGACATCATCAATACATGTGCTGATGTAACCGCAATCAGATGACACATAATCCTCCAGGTAGGTCCACCCTGTCAGTCTTGGTCTAAGCTTCACTGAAGGCATTCCTGGAGCATGGGAACAGGTGTACCAGGCTACACGTGATGGTCTTCTGTGTGGTCTTATTGTATTTATGCACAAGACAAAGGATAAGTATCAGGCTGATGGAGACATGGTGAGAGAAGACCATGTGAGGCGCGGGGCCCCTCTCTATATGCCTCCTGTCTGTTGGTGCACACCTGGTCTAGAGGCTTGTTTCCCTTGGCTGTAATTGTGTATGTAGTTTGTGTTTTGTTCTTTAGCGCCATAATATAAGAATTGGAATTGGAGGTGTTCTGGGTATGTCCACCTGGGAGGAGGCCCTGGAGTAGAACTAGAACTCACCACAGGGATTACATGTTCTGTCTGGCCTGGGAACGCCCCGGGATCCCCCATGAGGAGGGTTTCCCTCCCAGACCTGTTGCCTCCGCAAGCCGACCTCAGATAAGCACAGGAAGGTGGATGGATGGAATCGAATATAATAATAATTTTTTAAAAAATAATAAATTAAAACCAGAATGAGAATCAATCAATCAATCAAGCCAGGCCCAGCATATATTTCCTCAGCATTCCAAAACAACAGCCTGCTCCTCTGATTGGTTAATAGTATCCTGTTCTCACTATGATTGGGCAATAGTACAGAATAGTTCGTATTCCCCCTGTGATATGAAAGACATCTCAGCTGTCCAATAAGCATGCAGCATTACAAAACGAGGCATTATGTACAGAAAGAGAAATACCTTGTAAACTATTTCTATTTATTGTTTTCCTGTGTAGTACAAGAGCAGGTAGCATATTATGCATCATATTTATGATTATTATTATAGTTAGTATAGTTCTTCCTTAAGATGTTTCATGGATTAATGCAGACTGCAACATTGAACACACTTAAAGTCCTCATCATCACTCACTCTCTCACTCAATCCTACTTAATCGTACCAGGGTTAGTGCCTATCTCAGCTGACACTGGGCGAAGACAGCGTACACAATGAACAGCTTGCCGGACCATTAAAGGGCCAACACACCCATATCTAAGGGTAATTTGGAACAGCCAATTAGCTTGATGTGCATGTCTTTGGACTGTGGGAAGAAATCGGAGTACCTGGAGGAAACCCACGCAAACATGGGGAGAACATGCAAACTCCACACAAAAACGCCCTTGCTGAGCCCAGGACTCGAACCCAGGACCTTCTTGCTCTGTGGCGGACGTGCTAACCACTACACCAATGTGCCACCCCCTTCATTATCATCTCCTCTTCATCATCCCTCTTCCTTTTCATTTATTTTATTTTATAATGTAATAATTCCGCAAGGGAAATTTTGACGTCTGCATTTAACCCATCCAAAGTGAGCACACACACTTGGAGCAGTGGGTTGCTACACATTGCAGTGCCCGGAGAGTAGTTGGGGGTTAGGTGTCTTACGTGGAGGAAGGGAAGGTGCAGCTCACTCCCCATGCCATCACACATTTTTTTCTGCTGGTTCAGAAATCGAACCAGTGACCTTTCTGTCCCAAAGTCACTTCTCTGACCATTAGTCCACGGCTGCCCCATTAGTCCTCTTCCGAAAATCCCTATGACATCTTTACAAAATTCCAACCCCTCTCTGTGACATCGTCTCCTAAATACCACACATAATAACACCTATAGTTGTTCGCTTATTAACCTCACACACCACTTAATCCTACTATTAGGGTCATGGGGTTGTTGGAGCCGACACTGGGCGAAGGCAGGGTACACCCTGAAAGCTCGCCAGACCATCACAGGCCAGCACACACAACCATTCTCACTCACAGTTACACCTAGGGGCAATCTGGAACAGCCAATTAGCCCAAAAATTATTATAATAAATAGAACAATCTCTTCCAGTGTCCATGTACCATGCAATGCTGCCTCACAACCACGTGGACAGTCACCAAGCTGCAGGCAAACATTTAAAAGTTCTGCAGGGATTTTCTAGCTTTTTTATTTATATACAGTAAATTATAAATAATTGTTCTTAGTAAATTAAAAAAATTTTAAATGAACTGTATTAATTATAAAATTTAAAAAATAAATAAAATAAAACATACTCTCGAGCTCTTTTTGGCCACGCCTCTGCGCTTTTTTTTTTGTACTTCCGGGTCAGGGCTTTTCTCCATCCGTTTTTTACGAGACGTGTTCTACTTAGTGAGGGAAAGATGGCTGTAGAGAAGACGAACGAAGCGAAACCATCACTGATGGATGAAAACAAGGAGAACAGTCTGAACGAAGGCCTTGCTCTGGAAAGTATCCTCTTTAAATTAAAAACACGGTTCTGTCAGTGTGGACGGTTGTTTATCGTAGTTTAGCCGAGTAGCTAGCCAGCATGTCTGTGGTTGTGTCCGAACATGTCTCTATGGCCTGCTTAAGTGCACTACTTAGGGTGTTCACAGTGAAGGCTTGAGCACCCTACCTAGTGTCCTATATGTTTAATGGGGACTGTAAGGATTAAAGCTTAGATATACGTGTCATTTATGTTGGAATCTATTTACTATTGTTTTAATTTCATGGTTGTAATGTTATTTAGAGGACAAAATCATACTTATGTTAAAACTTGAAATGAGTTATTTTCCAAACCAGTGTTGAGTGTCATGTTAGATGTTATGTGATGATCTGGGAGTATTAGATTTGTGTTATTGAATAATGCAACAAAATCCTGATTAATGAAGTCATGTGAAGATCACAGCTAGCACTTTGTATGAATAATTACTCACTCATTCATTTCCTTATTTGCCGTACCGTTTAATCCCACTTGGATCTCGGGGAAGCTGGAGCCTATCACAGCCTACACCGGGCAAAGGCTGGGTACACCCTGAATGGCTTACCAGACCATCTCAGGGCAACACGCACAACCATTCACACTTAGGGACAATCGGGAACGGCCAGTTAGCCTAGCATGCATGTCTTTGGACTGTAGGAGGAGACCAGTGTACCCAGAGGAAACCCACGCAAGCATGCAAAATCAACACGGAAACATTCTCACTGAGCCCAGGACTCGAAGCCTGGACCTTCTTGCTGTGAGGCGGACATGCTGACCACTAACGTCACTGTCCCGCCAGAATACTGATAAGTTCAGTCATATTTCGATTTTTTTTGTTTTGATACACTGTATTAATCCCACAAGGGAAATTTGGCTCGGCAATTAACTTGTCCGAAGTGAACACACGCCCAAATAAATAGTGAGTACACTCTAGGAGCAGTGGGCAGGCTGGGGAGCAGTTGGGGGGTAGGTGCCTTGCTCAAGGGCACTTCAGCCGGGAAGGTGGAGGAAGGAGAGGTGCTGCTTACTCTGTCACACATTTTTCCTGCCGGGTCGGGAGTCAAACCAGCGTTTGTTCAGTCCCAAACCTGCTTCTCTAACCGTTAGGCTGTAGTATCCATATAATTGGATGCCAGTATAATTAAATCATTACAGACATGTACCATGTCCTGGCTTTTTTTCTTAACACCATTTTCCAGTCCTCCAGATAATAAAAGATTCCCAGCAGCAGCATGGACTCCGGCACGGAGACTACCAGCGCTACAGGTGAGCCTTTCCACATGCCAAGTTACTTTTCTACAATGATTTTGAGCATGATATTTTTATTTTTTATTTTTAAAATTTTGTTTCAGAGGATACTGCTCCCGAAGACTGCGTCGTCTGCGCAAAACGCTGGGCTTCAGAATGGGTAACCGGCACAAGTTCACGGGCAAAAAGGTTACCGTGGAGATCCTGTCGGACAGTCGGTGAGAAAGCTGTAGAACTGACAGTGAGAAATGTGCTAAGTTTCTGATTCAGGGATTTATGATCCCGCACTGGCTCCAAGCACTGACTCTGGAGCATTGCTGACCTACAAGCAAGCAAACCTTAATCAGTTAAAAAAGTAGTAAAGCTTGAGGTCACATGAATTAACTCACTGGCAGGAAATGATCCAGTGGTTCACTGAAGCTTCACTTTTTAAGAAAAAGACACTACAGTGTGCGATCTTGCAGGAATAAGTTATCCATTATATTAGCTGCTACTTAAAGTGTACCTGTGGTGAAATGGTGTTACTAGCTATTTAAGACGATCACGTATGACATTAGCGGTTCCTTCCGGCATCATCAGTCCATGCCCATTTTCAAAGTGTGCGAGTGTTATGACTCTAGGCGTGCTCAGAGACATGTTGCCTTTCTGGTTGGCTGTTCCAGCCTGTTAGTGATGTCACTGCGTTGTGTTGGCTGGGCTACGTCACTGACCCGTGCAGCACAACACATTATCGGCCAATGCTGAGCTGCACAATCAACAAGCCCCCATAGTTTAGCACAGTTCTAGTAATCTATGGGATAAAATCACCCAGCTTTGTGCTTTTTATGGTCATTTATGTTAAAGTAAGTGTCTGTATTAGTTAAAAGTATTATGTATGCACAAATTATGCTGTAAAGATGAACAATACAGATACACTTCAAGTTATTCCATAACCTTGAATCGGATATGATATCTTGCGAGGTATAGAGCACCGAGCTGGCCATCAGTCATATCTGATGAGAGTGAGTAGAATAACTTAAGATATCCGCACTCACTGGATTGTGAGAAATAAAGCTATTATTATTATTATTTTAACAAATTCATGAAAAATAAGATTACCATCATATACTTCCATTTTAAATGCTTTTCATGGAATAAATCTAGGATGAACGTAAATCACGTTAGCAGTTAGCTTAGCATAAATTTCCACCACTTCCATTTTTTCCCTGTAGTGACTTAATTTGCTAGCAATGGTATATGAAGGGATGTCCTAGTAGTAGGCTAGCCAATCAGAACACACGATTGCTCCTATCCAGTGGGTAAGGATAGAATAAAGGCTAATATTCAAACTTGCCACAATTTAACCTGTGACCTTCTCATGTAACGGAGGAGAAAAACCTGATAGATAGACTTGCTCTTGTGCTGTTAATTCATTGATGTCTGATCTGTAAGTTTTTACAGAGGAGATAAATGTGTATTTATTCACATGTATAAATCTTTAGCTGCAAGGGGTTATGTTTGTTATACGTGTATATAAGGTGGTTTCAGCACTGTCTCGCATGCTAACGGTTTTGTCCGCGGTAAAGTCTTTAGAACAGAGGAGTTTGTTAATTTTCCGTTTTACATGGTTTTTTTTTTTTCAGTTTATTATAAGCTGATTTTTAGTCATGAACTGAAAGAGGCTGTTTATGGGACATTCTACAGTATGTTTTTGTCCCGGACGGGACATTTTTGAGAACTAAATTCCCCATAACACTGCAAATAAATGTAGTATCTCGGTTTTATTCATCATGGAGTTCATGTTTAGGCTGGAATAAAAAAATCCCGGTTTCTCATCATTGCCTTCACCCGAAAATTGGCGGCGCATTTAATTAAAAAAAACTATTTAAAAAAAAACACACCTCAGACAACGTAAAAACGACACAGAACGTAATTCCGCGCACTCCACTATTGTCCGTTTTCTCCATTTTGTTTTGCACCAAGTTTACCAAAACCAACAACATCACCAAAATGGAAGCGGCGATGGTAATGCACCACTGTGCATGTCGCATTAGAAACTGATGAATTTTATCATTTTTTTTCACCATGGTCATCAATTCAGGGGTGAAAAAATACTAAAGAAATGGTATGGGTGTGTTGTTACCTACGTTTTAGCTTTAAAAGCTTTTCGGCTTCAACGGTCACCTCATTTCTCAAAAAAAAAATTTCAAGAGCATTTTTATTTGGTTATATGAATTTTACTTGAGGGAGGAGATTATAAAATATATACGTCACAGATGGGACGATATTTTGTCGTAAACTTTTTACGCAGGAATATTTCTTAAAATTTTTCCTCAACTTAAAATGAATTTAAGGCAGTTTTATTGGCAGTTAGTTTCTCAGTGTAAGAGCATTTTATACTTTTTAAACATAGTCTGTTGAAAGAATCGGGCAAAATGTTGCATCACGGACTGGACATGGTTGTTTGTCCTCTAGTGGAGAATTTATAAATGTAAGAGCTTTTAAGAAGGAAGGGCACGTTGGCATAGTGGTTAGCACTTCTTCTCAGTTAGAAGGTCCTGGGTTCGAGTCCTGGGCTCAGAGAGGGCATTTCTGTGTTGAGTTTGCATGTTCTCCCTGTGCTTGCGTTGGTTTCCTCTGGGTCTGGTTTCCTTTCATAGTCCAAAGGACATGCACAGCAGGCTAATTGGCTGTTTCAAAGATCAGCGCCAGCCTCCCTGCGACCCTGGTACCTTTTGAGAACTTGATATAATTTTAAAACAATATAAGGTCAGGCACTTTGATGTCTCTTTCACAATGAAACTTAGTTTTTATGCGTAATGAAGTGTTTTTTCTCCATGACCCACAGACCAAATACTGTGGAATGCCTCTTATAGCGGCTAATAACTGAATATGCAGTTGACTGCAGTTATAAGTGAATAAAAGTAATAAAAAAAGTAAAAAATAAGCCGTTTTGGTCTGGTAATGCATTATCACACCACTGTAACAGCACACTGCAGAGGTTTCTTCGTTTATTCTTTTGATAAATTATGTAGTGGAGGATTGAATGACGTTAACTCCAGCTTCCATCCTCTCTGGTCAACATCACAGATATCTGTTGCTGGTTGTGATGGAAGCCGAGCGAGCGTGGAGTTACGCCATGCAGCTGAAGCAGGAGGCAAACACTGAGCCGCGGAAACGCTTCCACCTGATGGCGCGTCTCCGTAAAGCTGCCAAGCACGGAGAGAAGTTGGAGAAGCTGTGCGAGAGCCAACGCGTCGACGCCAAGACCAAACTGGAGGCCCAGGTAACCCAGCCAGTTTATTTAATTAGGAATTTATTTTGTTGTTTGGAGGTCCATTATTATATTGATGACTTCAGTGTCAGGTGAGAGGCGTGGTTGGTCGGCGGGTCGTTCATGCTATCTCTGACTTATTCCTGATGTAAATTTGGAGCTTTGATTCTGGTACGAACAATATTTTTCTTGTGGTGATTTCGCTTTCTGGCGATTCAGTAATGACGTCTGACTGGCTCGTATAAAATATTTTCAGGCCAGTTCTTCGCTGTTCACCACAGGCCCCCTTTTTTGCCCTCTCTCTTACAAGTGCGTCTTATTTTTTTAGTTTAAAGTAAGAATTTCTCTGAGAAAAAAATCTGAAATGACTTCTGAGTTAGAATATTTTGAAGTTCATCTTTTTTTTTGGTGCAGACCCAGTTCATGGCGGTCGCTTCAAAGTACCAATGCTGGTTATGATGTGGTTATGTACCAACATTAAAAAAATCTCATTATTCAACCAGTTCCAAACGACAGCGTCATACGAATGTTCTTGTTATCCATTTAGACAGTTAAGTCTTTAATCTCAAAAATAATTTCTGAATTTTTCTGAGAAATTCTTACTTTAAATTTTGTTAAAGTTCTAATTTTAATCTTAAAAAAAAAAGTCTGAATTGTTTTTCCTCAGAATTTATGACTTTAATGTCAGAAATGGTTTCTAATGGGTTTTTCCCCCAGAAATTATTTCTGAATTTTTCTCTAGTTTTGGCTTAAAACACAGAAACTCTGAATTTAATTTATTTTAAAAAGTTCTGATTTTTTTTTTTTTCTCAAGAAATTCTGACTTTAATCTCAGAAAATAGCATCATAAACGCAATCTGTTCATCCAATTTGATAATTCTAACAGCAATCTCTGAAATTATTTCTGAGATTTTTTTCTAAAAAATTTAGACTTTAAATTTAGAAGTTTTGACTTTAACCTGAGAAATGGTTTATGATTTTATTCTCAAATTCCCGGGGGTTTTATTTTTTTATTTATTTATTTGGTTACATTAAAAAAAAAAATTACGCGCACACACACCCTTCAGCACAATAATAAAAGCCTAGATGGCCCGCGTACACCTCTATATATTTCTGTTCAGTTTATGGAAAATAGTTTTATATGTTTATTACGGTATAGATGGGTATGGAAAACCAGCATTTCTCCGAACTGACATTACTGTGTGTGTGTGTGTGTGTGTGTGTGTGTGTGTGTGTGTGAAAACACTCTTAATAAAAATATGTATAAATTTCTTAAAATATTTGTGTGTGTGTGTATATATATATATAATTTAATGTGTGTGACTATATATGCATGCACACACACAATTATATATTTTATTAAGAGAATAATTTTTTTTTATTTTCATGAGCCTGTAGTGTTTATAGGCAGACTACACTATAACACATCATAACGCAGATATGAGATCAGTGTATGAGTACGACTGTAACCTTTTAAAACTGATTCCTCCAGTTTAGGAAAGTGCAGCTGAATCACTGTGTTTATCGCAATACATTTACACCCCTGTGCTGCTGATTCATCGTTCACATGGCCTTGTAGACAAATCAGTTAAACCGATGGGACATCTACATTTTAACCAGAAACCAAATAAAACATAAGCACCACTCCCTCACTCGCCAAACCACTTAATCCTATTAGGGTTCCGGGGAGGCTGGAGCCTGCCACAGCCATCACTTTGCGAAGTCGGGGTACTCCCTGAACAGCTTGCCAGACCGTCGCCTCTCCCTGTGCTTGCGTGGGTTTCCTCCGGGTACTCCGGCTTCCAGAGTGCTCCACAGTGATGCCCAGTCTGATGGTAGGCGTTGGCGAACCCATTGTTGTGATTAGCGACACTGCATTTAAAGGAGTAGACAGCACTTATCTCTTAGTTTTTCATGCATGGTGCCCTGATGACATCATTCTGAGACTGTTTTCAAATAACTGGCCCTAAAATCGTTACAACAGAAGCTATCGGCCTGCAATTTTGCACACAGAACAAAACTCGTCTAGAGATTTGTATGCGATTAACTTGTAATCAGTGCTGACTTCTCTTTTAACCTTCTCAGCACTGACCCGTACCATCTCTCTGGTGAATATTAGTATTAATTACTGCCATTTCTGAGATTTGGATAATGTTTATACTGTTAATGGATATAGTGTAAGATGTCAAGTGTGTGGCGTTGTCACTGTATGCAGGCGTACTCTGCCTACCTGACTGGTATGGTCCAGTTTGAAATGCAGGAGTGGAAATCTGCAATGGAGGCCTTCAACAAGTGCAAGTGAGTACTTCCTTTCCGATTACAGCACTGGCCATCATGCTGCCTTTACGTCGTCATTATCTAGGATATACGCAGCATCAGTAGCCCAGCGACTGTATCCTCAGTACTTAAATGGCGAGTGTATGATGTGTTGAGTTTGGATGTGCTGTTAGCAGGTTATAGTATACTATTGTGTTTCAAATATACGATGGTTTGAATGGCGCTCGGCCTTCCAGGACGATCTACCTGAAGCTGGCGAGTGCGTTCACTGAGGAGCAGGCTGTACTGTACCACCAGAGAGTGGAGGAGATCTCACCCAACATCCGCTATTGTGCATACAACATCGGTGAGACACACACACACACACACACACACACACTGTCCCACAATGCTTCTGCAGTCATTAGTCGAACGCCACGGTTATATCTGACGGAGAAATGATCATCACCAAAAGTATTGGTACACATAGAGTTTACTTATTGCTCGTACATCATTATTGGTAATAACCAGTAGATCTACTGCATTATTACTACATAAGACTCTCAGTGGGTGGGTCTTAATTCAGGTGTCGCTTCCTTTGGGGGAAAAAATGCAGTCTACGAAGAAGTGGCGACTGTGAAGGCTGCATCGTTACATACCAAGCCGTGTCCAAGCTAAGGGAGATGCTTTATTAGCTGATCGTTTGTCTCACATCATCTCTCCTGTCACCGCCTGGTTATGACACATTAACTAAAATTGAATGGTGCCGCTGTCAGTGTTGGAACGTGACGGATCCACCCATTGGATCATTCACGGCTTGGGATGTGAAGGCTGCGTCAGCACACAGTCGAGCCACTGAGACTGGTTCAGTCATGGAACGGAGCCCTTGAAAGATGTGGTCCCTTAATTAAGACACATCCATCATTAAACACTCTAAGTTGTCTCCACCCCATGGTTTGACTCCACCCCCTGATACGAATAGCTTTGGTTCTGAATCATGGGGTCTTTGGGAAGTATTAAGCTGTCGTTAATAACATTAACCAGTATAGTGTGGCACGGTGGCATAGAGGTTAGCACATCCTCCTTATAGCAAGAAGGTCCTGGATTTGACTTCCGGGCTGGGGGGTTACTGTGTGGGGTTTGCATGATTTGTGCGTGCTTGCGTGGGTTTCATCTGGGTACTCTGGTGTCCTCCCACAGTCCAAAGACATGCATGTAAGGCTTATTGGCTGTTTTAAATTGCCCCAAGCTGTGGATAAGTGTGAAGGGTTTTGTGTGTGTGTGTGTGTGTGTGTGTGTGTGTGTGTGTGTGTTGCCCTGCGATGGTCTGTTTAGGATGTACCCCGCCTTTGCCCGGTATCAGTGCCACCCTAGTAGTAGGATTAAGCGATTCAGCAAATGAGTGAGTGATGGATATTGTTGCGTTTTCCAGTGTATGTTAAATTTGAATTGTAAGTCACTGTAAAAATGTATGTGTGTATAAAATAGAGAGAGAGAGAGAGAGAGATAACTGAATTATATCAATGATTTCAGTAACCTTTAGGATTTTAGCTCAGTATAGCATAGCGTAGCGTCATTTGTATATTTCACTGGCTGATTGTGTTTCCTCATTTTAAAGGTGACCAGAACGCTATAAATGACCTCATGCAGATGAGACTCAGTGCTGGAGGAGGCGGGGGCATGATGGCGGAGAAGCTTGAGGTCAGAAGTCACCCTTCTTTTTTTTCTTTACTATCCTGTAGTATTATGACATTAATAAACCTCTCGATGAACCGGGGTAGTCCTGTTAAAGCCCACGTCCATCCAAACATATTACCTTCAGGAGAGGAAATGAGAGAAGCAGGGAATCAACAGTTCATGGTGTATCGCTCTCCCGTCTTTCTTCAGGCGCTGATCACTCAGACGCGAGCGAAGCAGGCAGCCACTATGAGCGAGGTGGAGTGGAGGAGTCGCGCTGTTCCCGTGAAGAACGATAAAGCCAGGATCTTTCTCCTGGGATTGGCTGACAACGAGGCCGCCATCGCACAGGTGACAACTAATGATCTCACCCTTGTGCACACACCCATCATAGATCTTTTATGTGTGTGTGTTTGTGTGGAAATTATTAGTAACTGAGACATGTACGCTGCCTTGACAAAAGACGTTTGTGCGCTCTAATATTTTGTTGAATCGATTTTAGCTTTGATTTCAGCATGCATTTTCCGTGGTGAGGATGGAAGAGTCTGTAATATTAATCACTGCAGAAATCATCCAATCAGAGGCTCTTGCATATTTACTTCTTTAAATCCACCTCTGTCTGTGATATTATTATAAACCATGTAGGTCAACCAGTAGGTGATATGGAGTGTGTAGTTTGTGAGACACACTGGCAGGACTGAAGCAGTGCGAAGTGGGCTGCCCTTTACATGGGACATCCCATAATGATAATAACTGTAATAAAAACAATAATATGATTTTGGCGGCACAGTGGCATAGTGGTTAGCACGTCCACTTAACAGCAAGAAGGTCCTGGGTACAAGTCCTGGGCCCGGGGGTTTCTGTGTGGAGTTTGCATGTGCTCGCCATTTTTTGCGGGTTTCCTCCAGGGACTCGGGTTTCCTTCCACAGTACAAAGATATGCGCGTTAGGCTAATTGTCTGTTTCAGATTGCCCGTGTGTGTGTGTTGGCCTTGTGATGGTCTGGCGAGCTGTTCAGGGTGTACTTGACCTTTGCCCAGTGTTGGCTGAGATAGACTTCATCCTCCCAGGCCACCCTAATAGTAGTGAGTGGTTCTGTAAATGAGTGAGTGATATGATTTGTTGATGATGATTATAATAACAGTAGTAATAATATAATGAGAATTCATGTCTTTTTTGTTATCATCCTGTACTTATGCATCGTATGTTGTGTTATTGTTATTCTTTCATTTTATTCTGTCTAAGGAAAGTGTTCAGTATGCGGTTCATTAATGAACTTAAGACACGCCCCCTTTGTGACATCACTGCATCAGGAAGTTTGACGCTGAAACCTTGTAATCCACTTTAATTCCAATGCTCTGAAAATGACTTTTATTTTCCCTAACGATGGGGTTACTGTAATTATCCGAACCGTCATAACCGCCAAGAATAGCCTGCCTACAGCTTGCCTGAACATGCGAAACCTGCCATATTCTGATTATGAAATCCTACCCAAGGTGTCTGGCTTGCTTGTCAAGAATGGCAAAACACACCTTCCAGGCTCATAAGAGAAACAAAAAACCACACTGGCTTTGTTGTAAAGAAAATGCATCCACTTTCACGTTTCCTCCACTTGGGGGAGCTCTGTGCCATTCTGAGGTGTTTGGCCGTGCCTGTGGTATGTAACTGAGGGTGTTAATCAGTATCTACCGCACCCATGCCACTCCTCAGATTTATGGCATGCTGCTTCGTCACTGCAGAACTGCATTCTGCACGCTACACCCCCCTTCACGCACACACTGCAGAGTACAGTGGTGATCTTTGAATATTTGTAGCGTCTTGCGCATCTTTCCCATGAAAATCAAATGTATAAGTCCAGTTCGGCGAAAGGGGATGAAGGGGGGTAATGTATCAGCATTATATAATATGCATAAATCCATGAATTATGGGGGTGGGTTGACTCTCATCTGTCAATCACAGTGACAAATGCAATCAGGGCATTTGTGAACTCGTGAATTGCGGAAGACGGTGGATATCCTGCATATACTATACAAAGTTCTGTGTCAGAATGCGCAAAGATGTCCTTGGTAGCAGTAGTATAATAGGGGAGAGCTGAAAAGACAGTTATTAATCGCTGTGCATTCACAAGAATAACCTGACCTAGTTTTCTATAAGCAGAAGAAATGAGTCTCCAGTGTAAGTGCCTTACAGAAGGAGTCTCCAGTGCAAATTGCTTTATGTAAGAGAAGTGAAGTGCTTTAGGATGTGCTGCTTTTCCTATAACAGGTCAGGTTTTATTCCTTATTAATGGTTTGGCCTGAATTTCTTTGGCTTGTACATCGTGTGACTTTGTATAAAGCTGCCCCATGTACCCGTGAGTTCCCATGGGTCTGATCTTGAGCAGAAACCAAAAGGTAAATCTGATACAGCTGAAAGGCAACCCATACAGCTTTTATACAGGATAGGGTGCTGATGGGAAAATCATGGATGTAATACCGGCATTTTGTTTTCCAGAGAGCACAAACCTCCGCCAAGCTGAAGAAATATCAATGTACATAGCACCCTCTGCTGAGCCTGCTGTATTACTGAACTTCCAAAAAAATTTGTTAGGAAACAATGAATACAAGCTTATAAAGAGCACTCGGGGAGCGCAAAGCTCTGCCAAGCCAAAAAGGATGCTGTTGGACCTGCTGTAATACCACAAAAAATCGGTCCTATTTCACAATGTTAATGAATCCTTTAAAAAATTCCTGGATCCAGAATTTGATCTGGATCATCCCCAAAATATAATGGAGTCTTTTTTTTTGTTTTTGTCCAAAGTTCCACCTCCTGGTAGAAATTTCATGAAAATCTGCACATAACAAACATACCCACAAACCAGGTGTAAAACATAAAGTCCTTGGTGGAGGTAACAAGCAGAAGCTGTTCATTAAAACATATTTAGGACTTACAGTTGGGGTGTAACTAACCGGACTACATGTTGGACTGTAATGAAAATTTCTTTTTTATTTTTTTATATGGTTTGTATTCTGTGATTTCACCCAAATGAGGATGGGTTTCCCTCTTGAGCCTGGTTCCTCTCAAG
>JBCNYH010000021.1:6691767-6715989 GCA_039654325.1 Tandanus tandanus
AAAATTAATTAAGGAGGAGACTAAAAATTTTTCTACAACCCCCTACACGTCCCTAATGAGCAAGCCCGCGGCGACATGAATTGTTAGATGACTATTGTAACATATTAATGATGTATAGAATATATAAATAATACAAAGTAATAACAGGAAGTTGTTCTGTGGATATTCAACAATAACTGTCGCCTGCGTAGCAGGGTGGAGACATCGGAATCACTTGGATTTGTCTCACATCTGTCGTCCTCCGGTGTCGTCGGTGTCCATCAGCATCACACTTTTCTTCTGTCCGCTACTCCTCCTGAACCATTCACTGGAATTCAGCCAAACACGATCATTCTTTCATTAGCCGAACTGCTTAATCCTACTAGGGTCAGGTGGGGGTCAGCTGAGTCTGGGTGAAGGCAGGGTACACCCTGAACAGCTCGCCAGTCCATCACAGAACCAATGCACACTCGTACACACACGCATTCGCACTTACATCTAGTGGCATGTCATGGCATGTGCATGTCTTTGGACTGTGGGAGGAAACCGGCGTACCCGGATGAAACCCATGCAAGCACGGGGAGAACATGCAAACTCCACACAGAAACGCCTGAGGGAGTGTTGACTTAACCAAACTTGGTCAACAAACTTTGATATAACTTTTATATGTGCAATATATGTTTAGTCTAAGAAAAAAAAGCCTTAGGCAGTGGTGGCTTACTGATCCGAAGGTCGGGGGTTCAAGCCACACTATCACAGAGTTGTCACTGCTGTCCCCCCAGTGGAGCTAACTGGGTTATTAAAGGCCGGCCATGTTTCTCACTGTCTGTGGTGAGAGGCATGTAAAAGAACCATTGCTTTCGTTCATAAAGAGTAGGCCATTGGGTTGCCGTCTGCGTGTTTCTGCCCTGCGATGGCCTGGCGAGCTGTCCAGGGTGCACTCTGCCCTCGCCCAGGGTTGTCTATGATGGGCGCCAGCCTCCCCGCGACCTTAATTAGGATTAAGCGCTTCAGTTAGTGAATGAATGAATGAAAAAAAGCTTGTTTAAGATTACAGTCTGTTAGGTTGCACACACTCATTTCTGTCTGTCCCAGCACAATTCCAGGCTTAATACTGTATTGTTCAGGCTGTCTGAATGTACGTGCCTGTGTCTGATTCTCATGTGCTTCCTAAGATTGGAATCTTTGGAAGCTCACGACCGTCTTGATGCTTATTTGAAGTAAGGGTTTGGTTGTGACTTTACATACGAGGAGCATGCTGTGTAAGAGCGGCATACCTGAAACCATGTCTGTCAGCGCCAGCTCTTATCATCTTAAGCACGACTTGCATTTTACGCTCCGGCTTTGTGCGTCTTCGGTGTTTTTAAGTCGAGTTGAGGTTCTACGGTTCTGAACCCTCCCGTGCCCTCGAAGGTCCTTCCAAAGCGACGTCCCCGTCCACACCTCTCTGACTGCTGATTCATGCAGAGTAGGGCCACGCACGAATAGGCAGACATGGGAGAATTTGATTGGATATTTACCAGTGGACTGCGAGGCAATGATTGGTTGGTGTTTTTACAGCATTATAGTGGACACAGGTGACAGAGTTTTTTCAGAGGTTTTTCAGATCACATAAGTTATTGATTGCTGTCAGTGAGTAAAGACCATATCAACCAATATAAGAGTTTGTTTATACAGCTAAAATTTACCAACACCAGCTTTAAAACCTTAAGTTTGCTACATGTATTTAAATGCGCCCGAGGAACAGGCCTCAGGGAAGAAGCAGAGGTACAGCTAGCGGGCGAGACTCCCTTTAAACATATCCACTTAGGGTTGGTGTACATATCATATGGAAACACAAGAAAAATAAACAAAAATGAGATTTTTTTTTACATTTTAAAGGCTGGAGATGACGCCACACGCTCCAAGTGACCGTGACAAACTTCGAGTATCTATTTTGAATCACACATTATCCTGAGATATTGACACAATCAGATCCGGCGTTCCTGTATGATATATACTGTAATGTGTTATGCAACATATCTAATGCATTACTTTGATTAAAACGAGATTTTACACCACCATGTGATGGTAGTAGACACTTGGGCTTATGCAGTTCATCATTTACGTTACCTGTACATTTGTGTGTTTCTGTGTCAGGCAGCCAACGATGAGACGAAAGAGCGCCTGTATGAGACTCTGTTGGCTGAGTGTAGAGACACCATCCAGGCTGTGAGAGAGGAGCTGCGCACTGATATGGTAAAATCACACCGCTTTCCCACATCACACTGTGTGAATACAGGCAGAGGAATGGATTATTGGTGCACTGTTTGGGAAAACATGACCGACAGGATTCAGATGTGTGTTCTTGTTTGTGTTTGACCCCGACAGAAGCAGAGAGAGAGAGCTGCAGACAGCGTAGAGAGTGGAAAAGTCTCCAACCTGCAGTACCTGCACAGGTTAGTGTTTCCTGCCCAAGTGTATGTTCTGGAACGAATAATATCTACTATAATGCCATGCTTCTGATTTATAAGGGTGTTTGTATAGTCATGCTTACATTCAGAAGCTCTTTGAAAAGGTCCTTCGTGTTTATTTGACTGGAAAAGTTACTGAGCGACTCCAAGTGTTAGGACTGCAGAACACATCCTTGTGCTTATCCATCATGAGCACACTGCGATCAGTCCCACACTGGTGAGAGAAGGCTTGTAGCACATCACACTGTTTAGCGTTCAAGGTCAGGTAGTGATGGGAGGTATTATTTACATGACTTGCCACAAAACCTCAAAACCACTGAGGTACAGTCTGTGATGAATTTCTTGACTTTTATATTTTTCTGTAGGTTTCACATCATTGAGTTTCAAGTAAAATCCCTTCAAGCACATTTAACATCAGCTGATGTCCAGTGACAGGCATATATAGACAGACGGATGTGTATATAGACAGACAGGCATATATAAAGGCAAAGGGGCATACCTGTGTATAGACAGTCAGGCATGTATACACATACGTTCATGCCTGTATATTGACGGACACGTGTGTGTATGTATATATATATATATATATAAATATATAATATTTCCCGTACAAAATCCGGCGCCGGACATTATTTGGTATTGCCGGAAAAATGCTCGGACAAGTCCGGGAATCGATGATGGAAGTCCGGGTCGGTCATGATTCCTTGAACCGTTCCCGTCTGAGTGGATGGACGAAAATGAAGCAGCAGAGAGGGCATGAAATAATGTCCGATGAACAGATAGTGGCATCAGTGACTGGAGACCGAAGTGAAAGTGAGGACAGTGACGACTAACTGGTCCCACGTTTAAAATGAATGTGATGATAGAATGTCCTGGTACGCTCCTTAAGTTTATGGAAACACAATATTGTGTATTGAGTGTCGGATAAGTGTTGTAAAAGTCCGGGACTGCTGCTGAATAATGGCGTTGCTAGACCGATTATGGTAAATGTTCAGGAAAGGGTAGGGACCCCGGATATTAGCGATTGCCGGACTTATGAGGTTCCCGGACAGCCTGTCCCCCCTAATAATCCGGGAAATCGAGGGTGGTGTGTGTGTGTGTGTGTGTGTATGTATATGTGTGTGTATGTGTGTGTGTGTGTGTGTGTGTGTGTATATGTGTGTATGTGTATATATATATATATATATATAGCAATTCACTGTGTGTTTGTGTGTGCATGTGCAGCTACCTAACCTACATCAAGCTGTGGACGGTGGTGAAAAGGAACGAGAGCATGGCTCAGGTGCTGCAGGCCAAACTGAAGGAGCCGCAGACGGATGAGAACAAAAGAGGACCGAGACCCCAAGACCTGATCCGGCTTTACGAGATCATTTTGCAGGTGCTCTAACAGACAGACAAACTACCATATACAGAGACCTTATCTGGCGGTACCTGTCCTACAACTTTTCCTGTATAGATTTTAGGACCTGGAAAGATGAAGCTGTTGAATTTGTCCATTTCAATGAATTTAAATTCCGTCTTTTATTTACAGGTGTTGTCACCAAGCAGCTACATAGTGGAACATTATTTGCTTTTGTATAGTGTCACACAATAACACTTGTCACATGGTCGGCACTGCTCAGCTTTTCCACTGTAGTTTTTCAGCTCCTCTTGTTTTCACACAGTGAACAGTGTGAGCTCTCAGACTTGATCCACACAGAGAAATCGAATCCCATACACTATTATGGGGGTTTTAATGCATTTCTAATTTAAAATTCCTGCCGTTAGGTTAAAACTTGATTGCACATGAAGAATGCACAGGTCTGTTCCCTTCTGACTTGATAGGGAGGTTTTTTTTAATCCTTTTTCTTTTTCGGTGCAGAGTCTAGCAGAGCTCTCTACCCTGCAGGGCTTGGAGGAGGACCATGCCTTCCAGAAAGAGGTGGCCCTTAAGACTCTGGTCTACAAAGCTTACAGGTGTGTAGGGTGTGTGTGCTGCACTCTCATTACTGACATACCCTCGCAGTGTTATCTACCCTTAGCATCCTGCCTTCACATTGCTGAAATAGTTAAAATTCTGAAACGGTTCAGTTTTGTGTTACTAGAAACTTGACCAACATCTTTTTTTTCTTCTTCTTCTTTCTGTTTTTTTTATTACGCATACCCGTGCAGGTGCTTCTTCATCGCCCAGTCGTATGTCGTGGTAAAGAAGTGGAGCGAGGCGTTGGTTCTGTATGAACGAGTGCTGAAATACGCCAGAGAAGTCCAATCCAAGGCTAAAAATCTCAATAACAGCCTCAAGGTACAGCATTTGCACCATGCTCATTTCTAATGTTCGTCTTAGAGGCTTGAAAAAAACGGTATCCTGTACGCACACGAACCCAGCGGTGTCCCGGCTAATCTCCTGAGAGATTTATAATCATAAAATAATAATTATAACCATTGTTTATACTGGTTAAAAACCTCTATTTCTATTCCGCTAGTGGAAATAGAATATTAATATTAATCAGAAAATATTAATCACGGATTGCCATGGTGTTATTTTTAAACACACTCGGCCATTCAAGTGTGTGTGCACGCGAGTGAGTGTGCGATTAACATTTTTCTCACATTCTGATGAATGAATAATGGACAGTATGTGAGTTCACAGGTTGTTTTTTTCATTATTTATTTATTTACCTTGAAGTATGGTTTGATTTAGAATGCTGTTGCTTTACTTCATTTTCTTTCCCTTTCCTTGTCTTTCCATCTCAAGGACCTTCCAGATGTTCAGGAGCTCATAGCAGAAGTGAACTCGGAGAAATACTCCCTTCAGGCGGCAGCCATTTTGGGTAGGTCTTTACCTGTCTGAGAGTTTAGCTGTAGCGTCTGTTGTGATTTAGCGAGGTGTTACGGCTCACTGCAGGAAACGGACATGTGTGTTCACCTTTAGGTTTCACACAAATTTAGCTTGTTTTATTTTACTTATTTATTTTTTGTTTGTTTTTAGATAAAGATGATGTGACTGAAGCTCCGGCTCAGCAGCAGGTCAAAGATAACAAGGTAAGAAATATCCCAAAAAAACAAGATTTTATAAAAAAAAAAAAAAAAAAAAAAGCAATTTACGATACGACCTTCTAGTGACCCCTAAAATCTTTACTCAGATTTCTTAAATTATATACAACATATGAAAACCAATTTAAACACAAAATGTCCTCCAAAATCATGATCAGGATGGTTTCTGCAGAAGAAAAAGCATCTTGTCCGAGAGGTTTTATGCAGCCGAGCAGCGTGTTCATGCTAAACTGGTACCAGACTAGCGTTAAATGGAACACCTGGAATTCATGCTGGTGTAGTGAAGTCTGCTCAGACAGCATGAAGTATTATGATCTGTAATTCTGGAACGCACACTACCATAAAGACTGCCGTAGAGGAGTGGAGATCAGTGGAATGTTGCCGGACAGACCTTGGTGTGTGTGTAGGGTGCTGCTACAGGGCAGGGTTCGAGTGTCGTAGTTTTGTTTGATATTGCCTCAGGGTTTTAAAGGTGTCTCAGGGAGTATGGGAATAATTCGCTCATGCTGTTGCTAAAGAAAAGAGCTCGTCTGATATCTGACTTACGTTTACTATCTGTTTTCCTTCCCATTTGTTTTGCTATGCGATTGTTGTCTATTACCCAGAATGCACAAAAAACAAAATAGATGTCAATTTAGACCACAGCCGAAAGTTCTCGCCTAGTCTCACCGTCATATTCGATTCCCACCTGTCAAATATTACCTCCCTATCACATACCACCTCCACCAACCAAAGAGGAGCATTAGCATGCACATAACCCCCTCTGAGACACACAATGCTGCCACCCGCATCTTTACAAACTGCTGTGCGTGCGTATTCAGTAGTGGCCTAACGCACTGAGGGAAAGCACTATCAAGCCTCTTTTGTATAAATGAGTCCACAGACATCCCTGCCTCCCATGAGAGCTCGGCCAATCAGCTCCCATGAACTCCCGGTCGTCGAGGGCTGCAGCATCAACCTGGATTCGAACATGCGATCTCCAACTTAGTAGTCACTCGTATATAGTTTTTAACTTGAATGGTTTTCTTTAACCACCACATTTTGGCCAGGTTTTAAGATTTGTCAACAGTTTCACTGGAAAAAAAAAAAAGACCAGAGACAGAAAAGGTAGTCCTGATCATCTCCTTTTATTTGTCTTGGTGCTTTAGTTACTGAGTTTGTTGTTGTTTCAGGTTGAAAGGCCACTCCAGCCCTTTTTAGCCTAATTACTCATTACGTCCTGATGATCTGAGCCAATAAACAAACAGCTGACGTCAAAAAGTCCACCTTTATAAAATGTTTACAATTAAAAGGGCATCCCTGTTAATCTATTGAAGGCGTAAATCAGTGCTGAACTACAATAGAAACCACTTGAAGAGAGACACACCTCCAAGTGGCATCTCTGGCAGGTTTCAGACACACTCCCACTCGAATGTATTCGAACGTGCTGTCTCACAAATGAGCCCTGCCAAATCTTCCCACGTCCCAGTCACAAAATTCTCAATGAGAGGCAACTGTTTGTTTTATTACGGAAAACAAATTTTGGAATCACCACTCAAAAAACGATAACTCTGCTGTTTTTGAACTTTGTAGCAAATATGAGGGTAGGCTGAGAAGTTTATAGGCTGAACCGTTCCCAGTAATTCATCTGAGAGTTTCTATGCCAAGGGGATCCAAGTGCTGCAGCACCAATGGAAGAAGTGTGCAGACAACACTGTAGACTATGTTAAAAAAAAAAAAAAAAAAAAACTCATTTGATCAAATTCGACAGTTGCATCAGGGTCTCTCTTTGTCTGGTGGGGGACAACTGGATGGTGGGATTAATAAAGCATTACTTTATACAAGTATAAAAGGTTAAAGGTGAACAGAACAAAGTTTGTGAGTCTTATAAATAAGAGTCTTGGTGTGCGCATAGGGGACAAAGTCTTTTATGGTTACAGAAGTAGTTCTTGGGAACAAACCTACTGCATCTAAGAGAGTTTATCCCCTGGAGGAAAGGTGACACTTGGGGAGAGCAAGTCTTTAGGGTATTCAATTGTCAAACACCTCAATTCCTTCATTCTCCTTCCTCAGCCTCTCTCTGAGCGATTGGACAACTTCCATCTTGACCCATCCCTTCTCGGCAAGCAACCCAATCTTGTCCCGTTTCCGCCGGACTTCCAGCCGATCCCCTGCAAGCCTCTGTTCTTCGACCTGGCCCTCAATCACGTGGCCTTCCCACCGCTGGACGATAAGGTGGAGCAGAAGGGCAAGGGCGGCCTCACGGGCTACATCAAGGGCATCTTCGGATTCGGCAGCTAAATCGAGGTTTCGCTCGGCCTCGGACCTGAGAGCTGGAGGGAGTCCAAGCTCGATCTGGACTTGCTCCCTTAATCCCTTCCCTGCCTGTCCATCATGTTCTTCTGAAATCAGTTGTCCTTCGCTCCATGACCTGAGGGGTCACTATGTGCACAGTGTAGCGTTTACCTGATTCACCGAAGCCCAAATCAACTCCGTGAACACAATGAGTTATATTGTATGGTGAACAAGGAAAGCACTTTTGTGTGCAAAAATGTGGCCGTACATGTTCGGGAGAGAAGAATACTAGTGTGCAGTGGTATTGAGTTCCTATTCATGGTGGGTTCTACCACATCATCTAGATCTATTTTATTTATGCAAGAAGAGGTGTAAGGCACAAGGGTTGGGGGCAATTTCGGACTATCCCAAGCTTAAGGGTCCCTGTGCAAAAAAAAAAAAAAAAAGAGAAAGATATTTAGTATTCTTTAAGTGATGATTCATTTTAAAATCAGCTGACCAGGTTTAATACACAAGTAAGCCATTGTTTCACAGAAAAATATACAATGAAATGAAATGAGAAATGTCACTCTGCCTTTGGAACTGACAAAACTGGCATGTTTATCATCATAATCAAACACCCCCCAGTTCCACCAACACTGCGCCAGTGCTGGTTCACAGCATTAAATAAAAACACAATGGAGGAAGTGTTTTTTCCATCCAAACCATTAGATATCTGGCTTAAAGGCAACAATTATGTGCCAGATTATTACTAGGGATGCTTCGATACCTACCTGCCTTTCTTTCTTTCTTTCTTTCTTTCTTTCTTTCTCTCCAGATCAAGTACCACAAATCATGTACTGGTACTCGATGCATAACCTGCTTAGTGTTAAGCAATCAGGGGTTCATGGAAGTCTTAAACTGTATTAGTTGCTGTATTACAATATTTAAGCACCATATACATACATATGTACAGTATGTCTTCATTATCCAGATGGCTGTCATGTCCTGTTTTCTGTTCATTGGCATGATGTGTATATTCCCTTGCATAACCTCATTTATCACATTGTTTTGTTTTTTTAACCAAGTATACCACCAGTATTGGTATCGATGCATCCCCAGACACTGCAAGCTGAGTGCAATGGCCAGTAAAATCATTTTCCTACACAAGGCTATTGTTTCATGATTGTAATATGCATTATATTGTATTTTACATTTGAACAATCTTGGCTTTTATTTTTGGAATCCCTGCTCACATCCTTTATTTTTACAAAGTACCTTGCATTTTACTGCTGCAACTAAACTGATTTGGTACCAGCTTCATATCCGGTTCAGTGATGCCAGATTATGCACCAACACTGGCACCTTGGCGATGGCCATGTGTCAGTATGGAATGAAATCCATACATCAGTCTCGTCAGACATGTATAGATGTATTGTCTTAACTCGTAGGATGAATTAAAATCTGTAACATTACGTTGATTATGGTCATTATTCCCTTTGTACGTGTTCTTTAACAAACTGACTTCATTAGACCAGTAGATTTCGAAGAAATACTTTTTCTAGGTTCGAGTAGTTATATAGGTTGTCTTTGTCTTTGCTTTTGAATACCTCCAGAGGAAATGTAACACCCCTCCACCCCCCACCCCATGACTACTAAGTTTACTGGTCTCTTTTAGCGTGACTATAGACAGGTGCTGCTGTTGCTCGCATTGACTTGTACCAAAGCAAACCTCTGTTAGCATTTTTGCATCTCCATCTTATCTCTACTGTCTTGTTTACATCCACAATTCCTATTGCATCTCTCAATGATAATTTTCGGCTTACTTGTACCCTGACTCATTTGCTGATATGTTTTTCCTTTTAATTGTTTCAAGAGCAGAATGATGGCGTTTGTTAGGAGTTTATACGTTATTTGTCCACAAGATAATACATGAGACGAAAGTTGGTACAAGTGCTCCTAATAAAAAGTATAAACAACAAATAAAGAAGCCCTGAGTTGTGCTTTGTTTAACAGTATCTACAGAATAATTGTTTGGTCAGTGTTGTCTGAAGTTTTGGACGCTAATCCATGCTAAAGTTTTGATAGTCATGGAATATGACTTGGACGGTTGTCCATCTTTTGTCCACACTTTACCACCACAGGAAAGCCAATAACGCTGCAACGTCGCTAAGTTGAAGCTGATTGGCTGTTATATATCGATGACTTGCATGAAGACAGGAAGCCAAAAAATAAATAAAGTTATTAATAATAAAGCTAAAACCCCAAAAATAAAGGCTCATACACCACCACTCAGACTTGGACAGAATAAAAAACAATCTAATTCCAGGTAGACAGTCAAACCTGTTGGTAAATAAATATTCATGGAGCAAATGCCAAAATCAGAAGCTTGATAGAACATGAACTCATTAAATTGATACTTTATCAAGAACAGTAATACAAACTCACCTCAATCGTCAGTAGAGACCTCTATTGGGAGGTCCGCTTTTAGGCAGTGTCTAAATCTGTATAATTATTGCAAAGAAACTCCTCCCCTATGTCTTTTTGTCAACAGTCACTAACTATTTCATATAACGTAAGATAATTCTGCTTTTTTTTAATTCCGTAATCGATATTCCACAACAAGTAGACTGTCCAGTTAGGTCTCCCAGCATGCGACCAGTATAAAGAAGTGTTTTCTCATCTTCTAAAGTATCATCAGGCTAGCTCAGAAAGGGGTGGCATGCTGGTGTAGTGATTAGCATGTCCGCCTCATATCAAGAAGGTCTTGGATTGGAGTCCCAGGCTTGGGCGTATCTGTGTGGAGTTTTCATTATCTCGCTGTGCTTGCATGGGTTCCCTCGGGGTAATCTGCTTTCCTCCCATATTCCAAAGGCATGCCATTAGGCTAATTGGCCCTTTAAATTGCCCCTAGGTGTGGATGTGAGTTTGAATGGTGTGTGTGTTGGCCCTGCAATGGTCTGGCGAGCTGTTTATGGTGGACCACGCCTTCGTCAGGATCAGCGTTTATAGGCTCCAGCCACTCCGCGACTCTAATAGGAGTAAGTAATTCAGCAAATGAGTGAGTGAGGTGAGGATTACTGCTGCACATGAATGACGGTGCGGGACTCTGTTCATTCACTACAGGACCAGCTCCACCTTGAAAGCTATGCAAAGAGGGATTTTTATGCCTCGGCAACTAGATGATGGTCCAGTGTTGGCCTAAGGTCTGATCATTGTACCCAACAGATCTGATTGGTTTTGGGATTGATTCACACAATTCTTTAAAAACGTTTTTCTTCAATAGCCTCTTAATTTTTTGCAGAACTTCAAGACAGTCATAAAAGGGCTAGGTAGTGGAGGAATCCCCATCAACAGCATTGCCTGCGCTGAGTTCAACTTTTTACAAATTAAATCACTGCTTTAAGTGGTTGGTGAACAGGTAGGTATTGGGTGTGTTTGAAGACAGGCACGGAAAGTTCCTTTCATGACCAGGTTGCCATGGCAGGGAAGTCTTGAAAGAAGCATACCTTCTTTGTACATTGAGTGATGGTTGGGTCAGTCGAACCGTGCTAGAGGTCTGAAGAAGCATGGTGCAAAGTGGAGTTTGGTAAGTACCTTCAGGTAAGTGGGGCTCCATTTTTGGCTGTATAGCCAAGCATCAGATTTTTAAATGTGATGCGAACAGCTACAGTAACCCAGTGGAGCCAATGTAGCAGTAGGATGTTGTGGGAGACCTTGGGGAGATTGAAAACAATCCTTACAGCTGCATTCTGGATTAGTTGCAAGGATCAGAATGAAGGGGTAGACAAGGTGAGACCAAGTTGTAGCAGCTTAATCATGAGAAGACAAAGGACTGAACAAGCACCTGGAAAAAATGTCCAGATCCTGGATGATTCCTGGTGGACTATCGTAACTTCCGTTTGCCAGCACAATCAGAGAAGAATGTTTTAGTATTCAGAATTACCCCAAAGATGTGTGCATTTCCACATTGTGTACTCTTGACAGTGGGATGCATCTCTCTCAATCACTCATTGGCCAAACCACTTAATCCTATTAGGGTCGAAGGGAGGCTGGAGCCTATCTCAGCCAAAACTGGGGAAGGCGTTGGGTATCATCAGCATATCCGTTGTATGAAGAACCGTGTGAGGGCAGTATGTATAGAGAATGAACACAAAAAAAGGTTTGTTGAAAATAAATGGAGTTTGCATGCCACATATGATTGTCGTGCAAGGTAGGAAACCAACCACGTCCATGCAGTCAAGGCCAATAGATGGACTGCTGAGAGGACAAGGAGGATGAGCACCAGGAAAAGTGTGGCTGATTGAAGTTATGAATAGTTTGTGCTAGGTAGGACAAGAAGGTCAAGAGTGAAGCCTACTGATTGACAGGGCAAATATAAAGGCCGTCCATCTCACTCAGAGAGAAGAACAATTACATCCTCCTGAATGTCTATCGTACTTTTATCTCCATTCACTTGTTTACTCTATCTGTAGCACAAACTTTGGCTAAACAAATGTGGTACTGTTTGCTATGCAAGTAAGTCAACATGTACTTGAAATATGACTGGTTGCTACATGGGTTGTTTGGATTTTAATGCTTTTGCTAATGCTTTTAAATTGTTACTAAAATGTCCTTGTCTATTTTTACTCTGTAGTTTGTCTGTATACCACATATGACGGACCATCCAATATTAACCATTGAACATGAATGATTTACGTATGTGTGAGCGTGAGCGAAAGATCTAGGTATTCATTACACAGTCAGTATGGAGACTTGTCTTCATTATGGGGACAAAATGCACGACCGCATAACATAAATCAATGAATTTTTGGGTGGAAAAAGATGTTTTAAGGTTAGAGTTGGGGTTAGTAGTTAGGGTAAGGTTTCGGGTTAGCGGTTAGGGTTAGGGGTGGGATTAGGGATTTAGGGTTAAGATTAGGGTTGGGATTAGGGATTTATGGTTGGGGTTAGGGATTTAGGGTTAAGGTCAGGGTTGGGGTTAGCAGTTGGGGATTTAGGTTTAGGGGTAAGATTAGGGGTTGGAATTGGGGTAGGGTTAGGGTAAGTCTGCAGGACATTAATGTGTGTCTGTGCATTGTCCCCTTAAATTATGGAAACCAGACTGTGTGTGTGCATTTACTGCATTTTTATCTTCATTCACAGTCTCATTTTTCTTTCCCCACCTAGAATTCCACCACAGATATTTATCATGATTGCCTAAGACACACATTTTACGCATTCTGCAATGTACACAGGTGCCAAGATGATTCCTGGGCCTGAGTGAAACTCTACTCACATTCAAACAAAGACACACACACACACACACACACACACACTCTCTCTCTTTATCTCGATCTGATTCAATTTTGGTTTCCTTCTGTATGTGAAAGTATGAAGAATTCTGGTGTCTGTGCAAAGTTTCTTTGCATATTCTTCCTCTGTCCATGTGGGGTTTCTCAGGGTTCTCCAGTTTCCTCTAGTCCATAAAAACATGTTAAATGGACAAGTGACTCTAAATTGCTAAATTGTGTGTTTGTGCAGTGTCTTATGATAGGCATCCCATGCCAAGTATATTTCCACTTCACACCCAGTGGTCATTAATAGATAATAGATTTTAGTATATATTACACAGAAATGGTGCAATCTAATTGGTTCACTTTCAGTGGATTAAAAACATCATCCCGGCACTTACAACTTGTCACAGTCAATTGAACAGAACAGAACATCATTGTCCTACTTTAAAATTATTTTTTTTTTAAAAATCATTTTAGTTTGCTATTCTTGTTTCCACATGGCCTCTGCTAGATCTTTGAATGAGAGTGAGAACACCTTTACGGAATGTGATTTGCTTACACTTCACTGCACTACACTGCGTAGTATACACTAAATACTGAATGAGTTGACAAAAAAGACAGCGTTCGCTGTGCTTGTGAAATGCAGAGCTGTATGTATGTAGAATGAATATGATTGTGAAATGCAGAGCTCACCGGACCCACCCTAATATAGTAGAATAGAATAAGCTAAAACTCAGAAAAGGGTTTAAAGAGATTCCGTTACGCAGTTTCTCTGCGCCTGCTCACACACTCACCTGCATTTCTCATGGCTTAAAAAAATGTGACAAATGAACCACAAAAATCTCGTTTTAGTGTGCTTTTTGCTTATGTTCCTGTGTAGTATATACTAAAACAATTATTCACCTCAGGCTCAGTGGATATCCCTGAACTAAATTCCCTCATTCCCTCAATGTTCCAGGGAATACTGGTTGACAGCCACATCGCCTTCAGCAAATAATTGCTAATCATACACCCTGCAAAATCTGAAGAATGCTTGAATCACTTTCACTTGCTCATTTGCCGAATCATTTAGCCCTACTTTAAGGGTTGTGGGGAGGCTAGAGCCTATCTCAGCCAACACTGGGTGAAGGCGCTGTACACTCTGAACAGCTCACCAAACCATTCCAGGGCAACACACACAACTGTTCACTCTCTCATCCACTCATAGGGGCAATTTGGAACAGCCAGTTAACCCAATGTACATATTTTGGGACTGTTGGATGAAACCTGTGCCAACACAGGTAGAACATGCAAACTTCTCACAGAAACGCCTGACCCTGGGACTCGAACCCAAGATCTTCTTGCAGCTCCATGCTTGAATCAAATTTTTTTTTAAAAAGGTAAAAATAAACTAGAAAAATCTTGTTTTAGTTTGCTTTTCTTATGTTCCTATGTAGTATATTCTAAAGCAGCTATTCGCCTCAAGCTTGATGGATATTCACCTTGCCTACAGTGAATAATTGTTAATTATATACAATGCAAAGTATACAATAGCTAGTGTTTTTTTGGAAATCAGAACACGGAGGAGGATTTTATTAGCAATTTAAGACCAGCATCTTTAGATGGTGTTTAAAAAATTATCAAGGAGCTGCTTGAGATCCAGAAATCTTTCCAAAACGTTACTAAGATGCAACACTGGCTCCAAATTACTTATCAGGGATGAAATGTAGAAATTTGAAAACCCATTAAAGTCTGTTTATTAGGTGTTGGATTTTTTTTCACATGATATCACTTTTCATATGAAAATAACCTAATAGCCTAAGAGACTGTATAACTCCTTGGACTTTATGGGTTAGAGGCGGTCATCAGTGTGGTTTCTAAAGGTTACCTATGAAGCATTAGCATTAGGTATCTTCCATAAGCAGAAAACATGACAGGACACGTCCTCCTCTCTACTTCATGAACAACCAGCTAAAGCCTACCAAGAGCATCACTCTACTTGTCACTCACATCATATGTCAGAAGTCTTGACACGAAAACTGCAGAGCAGCTCTACAAGGGACGTTCTCCCTTTTCAGGCCATAGTTACACGCTACAAGGTCTACATAATACCCCTTATGGAATACGCATCACCCATTTTGAGTGGAGCAGGCAGCACTGCTCTTGGTCTTCTCGACAGACTTCAGTGGAAGACCCTGCACCTCTTGAGAATTGATGACCCTATCATAGCTGGTGTTTACCCCTAGGAGCAAAGAAGGGATATCGCAACTCTTTACATTTTTTAAAGACATTTTTTCTTTAAGCCATCCTTGGAGCTGGGTCCTATTTTCCCCCAGTGTTCTCTAGTTCACACACAACAAGATCATCTGTTACTGCACATCCATACTGTGTAACCATCCCCAGGTCTCGCACACATCATCAATCCTCGTACATACAGAGGGCATGCCGATTCTGGAATTCTCTCCCTGCCCACATTTTCCCCCCAACATAAAAAAATGGATATGTTTAAGAAAAATAATTATGAGTATTTAATTTCTAAATTGTAATGTGTATCATAAGTGTTGAAAGTGTATGTGTCCTGCGAGTGGCATAAGCCATGCAATCACTGTCTGGCGTTCTTCGCACATACATCCTGAAAATATGTAATTTATTTTGTTATTATTATTATATAAATAAAATATAACTTTGTTTTGTGGACCACTTTTCATCAGTAATGATGGCAACATCGGGTCCTGTAAAAAAAATTTAAAAAATTTGTTGACATAGAAATGACGTGTCTTTTATTATGCATGTTGTATTTTTTTTCAGGTGGCATGGGGGCGTAGAGGTTAGCACGTCCGCCTCACGGTAAGAAGGTCCTGGGTTTGAGTCCCGAGCTCAAACGTTTCTGTGTGGAGTTCGCATGTTTCCCCTGTCCTTGCGTGGGTTTCCTCTGAGTAGTCTGGTTTCCTCCTACAATCCAAAGACATGCACATCAGGCTAATTGGCTGTTCCAAATTGCCACAGGTGTGGATGTGAGTGTGAATGGTTGTGTGTATGCTGCTCTGATATGGTCTGGTGAGCTGTTCAAGGTGCACCCTGCCTTCGCCCAGTGTTGGCTGAGTTAGGCTCTAGCCTCCCTGCAACCCTGTTAGGATTAACCTTTGTATTGTCTTCACTTTTTGGATCCTCTGGTATCCCTCGGGTCACACTGGACATATTTGGGGTTTTAAAAACAATTCTGAAATAATATTTTGCTTTATAAACCATTAACATATATTGTCTTTGTCTCAACTCCAAACAATAGAGATAATATATATGTTCAATGGTTGTTTCTACTAGAACACAATTAACAATGGAAGTGTGATTTGTTCTTTTGTAATAAGGTTATAATTGATGGTAAAAATCCACCATACTCAAGACTTGGGAGTCATAAATCATGCTTATCGTGGAAAAAATTAAATGAGACAATCTTTTCAGTAATGGTCCACACCTCATAGCGCTTCCTCTTGCCACCGGCTGCAACCTAGAATAATGAAAAGACTAGTTCTGGATTTATTTTATTCATTTCCAAAAATCACACACATACACAACTGCAACAGGACACTTACTTCAGAAACTCTGGATTGTGGTCGTGTGAGGTGGTCAGGTGGGACAGCTGGAGCCTCTGCCAGTCTCCTCACTGTGGCTAGAGATGCTGGGGTCCTGGGCACATGTTGTCTCCTTCAGATGTGCGGTGTCACCAGATTTGCCTAGCTCCTCAAGGAAAGGTTGTCTTCTTTGGAGCTCCCTTCTCTTCAAATATGATCTCTGAAGCCCACTGACAGCTAAATCTTTGGGTCATACTACAGGTGGAAGATTCTGTACTATTATGTAGAGGTATTTATCTCTTTTGTCACACCTCCTCGATGTGCAGGTCCGAGGCATATAGTGCGAGAAAATGTTTGATGCTTAACATTCTAAACCAGCGGTTTGCAGGTGAACACATGACAGAGGGTATAGCGTGCAGGAAAGTGGGAGCAAAACGTTTCTCTGTGCTTGAATTATGTTTTTTACCACCACCTATTTCTGGAGGAATGTGTGGTTATTTCAGCTGCTAAAAACTTATTCGTTCATCTTTAGCAACTTCATCCTGGCCAGAGTTGCAGTAAAGACTGAGTTAAAGCAAGATAGTAATATGCCCTGTAGGGTATGTAGGGTACCGTGTACAGCACACATTAAAACAGTCACAATTAGGGCCAATCTAGCATAACCATAACTAGCATAACTTCTTTACTAGCAGAGTAACATCCTGAAAATTTTAAATATTCATGTGACTCCTGTAGCTGTCGGATTAACGAATGAGAATGTGTAGCAGTGATGAATAGAAGTCACTCTCGGGTCGGTGACACACCCCGAGATGGCATCCTCTTCTGAGCAGACACACTCTGGCGCTATCATGGTAACAGAGTCACGGGTTCTTTTGAACAAATAATTCATTTAAAAATGCTGGCAATTTAAAATTGAGTTGTTCAAGGTAGAGAGAGTGGAGGAATTAAGAGAGGAATTGTTTTTTATATAAAAGGTTGTTTTTTCCTTTTGTTCTTATTGTGTGCTATACTGGATTATGTGTAATTATTAATGGATGCCAACAACAGGCTGGTTTAAGGTTTGGCTAAAGTAAAGTAAGCAAAACATTTTCTAATAACTAGAAGCACCCAGAGAGCACAAACCTCAACCAAGGCAGCTCAATTCCTTCCTTATTTTTATTTTTTCACAATTCTTTTCTCACCACCCCTATATATTTCATATACACTATATGGACAAAGGTCGGTCAATTTAGGAAGCAATCATTTACCGTGGTTGGATTCTGAGGAGGCTGATACATGTACCTTTTCACCCAGGACCACCCCTGTACACACCTTATTAGGATTTGTACATTCTGCATGGCATGGCACTGAATATTTGTTCACGTACGATACATATTAAACGTCATCAATAGAAAAAGGGATAGGGTGGAATTCTGAGCCCAGAGGATGATTATGGCTTGAAAGGCAAATTCCTGGCGCAGTCCCATACAACATGGTCATGGAGTAAGAGATAGTGAGGAAGGAAATGAGAGGCAAAACGAAATGGGTTGTGACTCATACTTACCCACCCAGGTGACTGAGTGCGTTAGAAATGCAGGCTTTCCGCCACGACCCAGCTGAAAGAAAGTGGTTGTGCAACATTCCATAACACTCCATAACGCCGCCCTTCACTTTACAATCAGTATGTTCACAAAAAAATGTATGTAATGTATTTATATGACATGAGAAACGTCCAACTCTCTAAAATCAGTGAATGGTAGTACATCTTGATGGGTTTGGTTAACTTTCTGATTTTCAATAGAGATATGGGAAATGTTTCATTTTCTCAGTGCTTTATGGGGACTTTTTGGGGGACAGGCCTGTTTACAGTCATCTAAGCACTGTTCAGTATCGGAGATATATTTTGCCAGCATAATGTGGTGCAGTGATTATCATGTCCGCTTCACAGCAAGAAGGTCATGGGTTCGAGCCCTGGTCTCGGTGAGGACATTTCTCTGTGGAGTTTGCATGCTCTCCCAGTGCTTGTGTGGGTTTCCTCCAGGCATGCACATTAGGCTAATTGGCTGTTCCGAATTGCCCCGTATGTGAATGTGAGTGTAGATGTGTGTGTTGCCCTGGGATGGATTGGCAAGCTGTTCAGGATGTACCCCACCTTCGCCAGGAATAGCTGAGATAGGCTCCAGCCTCCATGCAACCCCAGTAGGCAACTGAATGAATGAATGAACTGAAAAACTGAAAAACCACAGATTGGCAAATGAATGAATGAATGGTCACAGTTGCAAAAGCTACTATGGGAAGACTGCGTCTGAGTACCAGAATACCAGTCTGTCACACAGCACCTTCACATACTTCATTCGTATCTAGAGCCACTTTCGCATAAACAATTTGCCAACAGCTTGTTTTTGGAGCAGTGGCAGAAAAACCAGAGAATTGAAAACTGTTTTTCCCTAGAAAAACTCCAGAGCAACTTACATTTTTATTTCAATCATACAATTGAGGGGCGGTATGTTGGTGTAGTGCGTTTCTGTGTGGAGTTTGCATGTTCTTCCCATGCTTGCATGGGTTTCCTCCTGGTACTCCGGTTTCCTCCCACAGTCCAAAAACATGCACATTAGGCTAATTGGCTGATCTAAAGTGCCTCAAGGTGTGAGTGTGAATGGTTGTGTGTGGGTGTTGGCCATGCAGTGATCTGGCAAGCTGTCCAGGGTGTACCCCGCCTTTGCCCAGTGTCGGCTGAGATAGGAACCAGGCTACCTGCGACCCTAATAGTACTAAGCAGTTCAGCAAATGCGTGAGAGAGTGAGTTACACATCTGAGCAGTTAAAGGTTTATAGCTTTGCTTAAGGGCCCAACGGTGGCAGCTTGGTGGTACTAAGTCTTGAACCCCTGCCACTCATTACAGCTTCAGTGAGCAGAAGAGCATCTCAGAATGGACAACAACCCAGTGATTGACGACGACGCACCACAACAGCACAAGACAACATCTGGATTTAGTTTTTTCAGCTAAGAACATGAATCCAAGGCTACATTTAGACTCACCAAAATTGAAAAAGCTGAAGTCTAAGAGTCTTTAAATAACATCTGGTCTTTTCCCAATCTTTTTCACATAGCTTGATTGCATATAGACCATAAATTGACTAAATTAAACAAAGTATTGCAGCTGTTGATGTTTTAACTTGAAGTAGCCATAATTGAGTGTTCTTTGGATGTCTAATGCTTGTAGCTTTCTGGAAGGTTCTCTATGGAAGCTTTTCTAAAAGGGAAAACCCTTCATAGAGTCGTCTGTATAATTCGAAAAGGACACGCCAAAGAAATGTGTAGGTTAGAAATGATTAGCACAATCATCAGAATGAGGACAACACACCGATCTAGTATGCATTTAAGGCACATTTCCAGAAGGCGTTCTCTATTGGCCAACATTGTGAATGTATGACAAACTTCTGTGTGTGTGTGTGTGTGTGTGTGTGTGTGTTTGAGAGAAATGGGAGTGTAGAACAGGTCTGCCCGGTACGTCTGGGTGTTGTCCTACACTTGTTACTTAGGGCGGAGCAGAGACTAGCAAACATCTCCATCTTTTAACAGTTGGCAACACTTCAGGAGTCACACACACACCACCAACAACGGACAGAGCGTGTGTGTGCGTTACCCATTCGTGACTGAGACAAGACATTGACAGACCGCAGAAGAAGCCCGGACAGTGTGCAAGGGGGATTTAGGACCAGCTGAGAGGCTGAGAGAAATATTCATATCTGCACACAGGTGACTTTTCACCTCGTCCCGAACCGACAGGATGTTTAAGAAGTCGACCTATAAGGATGGAGCCAAGGACAGCAGCACGCTCAAGGCTTCGTCCAAGATGACCAAGTGAGTGTGTTATCTCGTGTGAGGTAGTGACTGATTTTGAGGAGGTGCTTGTAACCAGAGCTCAGGTGGAGGCTAAAAAAGTTGGTCGGCTCCGGGCTGTTCAGGTTTATATCACTCTCTTTGGGAGAGTGCTACGCGGATGACATCATTTTAACTGATCTTATGCTTTGCAGGAGTGTCAATGTGTTGAAATATTTCCCTCTGTCTACCATAAACACAGTTCTAAAAACCATACAATGGCAAAAGTATGCTAGCTGGTATTTGATATTAAGTTTTAAGTCCAGAGGATACTTGATATTTGATAGTTGAGTCTTGTGGACAGGTGTCAGACATCCGTTCTGGAGGGCAACGCTACTGACTCACAATAAGTCCTCGTTTGTCACCTGATTCAACTTAGCGACAAACACCAACATGGGCTGAATACTAATGCTTTGGTTGGTTTGCTTAACAAGATCAAGTCTCATCTGTGGATATAATTCTGTTAACTGACTGTTAGAAAGACAAAAGCTACTTCCAGATCAACAGCCAGAGATATTTTTTAAAAGATATGATCTAATGCATGACCCTTGATGCGTGATGAGTTACCCGGGCTTCCTGTTGTACCCCTACGGAGGAAGTGCTTTGTAAACATACCCCCTTAGGAGATGAGTTGGCTCAAGGTAGTTGGCACCATGGTGCCACCATGTATTCAATTGGAAATAAGTGCCAATTGGGATGAGATTATAACCCAGGAATGGTTGGAGTGGTTGGGCTGTCATAATGAATCCACTCCTCCAATGGGTGTTTCCTCCGATGGGTGTTCACCCAGCTTATGGGTTATGCAAATGTGGCTTTTCCAGACCAACTTGCTTCTTTAGTTTCCGATATACAGCATATATGCATATATAAATTCTGGGCTTCCTAGTGCACTGTAGGCCTTCATGCCTCTACTGTTTGGATGGAGAAGAACCATTTGAACCATAATAAGTGATTTTAGAAATGATTCTCACACAGAACCCTGAAGGTTGATGTTGATTATCTGTCAGTAATTGGTGAAACAGTTGAAACAGCAGATCATAACAAGTGTGAGATATGAGTGTGCAAATTGTGAGATATATTTCACACCACCAGGTGGAGCTAGTAACATCAAGTCCAGAAAAACAAACCAAGTGGGACTTTTAGTTTAAGGGAAGCCAAAATCGAGGCCAATGAGTCTAGAATGGTCTTATTGAGAACCATTTTATCTATAAAATGCCAAAAGAAGATGACTACGGTGGTTGATAGATACCACACATTACTGTTTAGGCATATGTCTTGTGTAGCCAGTACAATATCTTCACTGGGTTTGTTCAGAATCCATTGGAAATCTATAGCGCTACAAAGAAAACCTGTTTAGCTAATTGTGTGATTGCTAGAAACAATATATGTGAATGATGATCATATAAAGGAGCACCTAATCAGTCGACGTCAGCTTTTCCAATAACAATTCCAAGCAAAGGCAGAATCAGGTTTAACAAGTGTGTTTCAAGATCAAATAGAGAGCTTGATGGTGAATGGTGCTCCAAAGCGTTATGGGGACTTAATCGCAGCGTAATCATTTCGTACATATTTGACGTTCTCAGAGACGGTATAGAGAATTTGAGGTTTCCCTTCAGATCTACATCCAAAGGGAGGAACCTTCCAGGGTGGGGACAGAAGACAAACGAGGGCCTGTGACAAGAGGGTGGTGGAACATTGTTAGCATTGTTGAGTAGGAACAAAACCAGCCTGGTCAATGAATGGGGCGGTGATCACAACACTGTTGGCTCGGTTTGTCTCAATGGGCTTTGATTGCTGGTGTTTTCTGTGAGGTTTGGTTTAGAGCGAGGGTGTATGACAGCTAATCATCAGGCTAAAATATCACGGTATCCCATGTGTATATATATATATATATATATATATATATATATATATAGAGAGAGAGAGAGAGAGAGAGAGAGAGAAAAGGGTACATGCATTGTAAGGTACAGCAGGTTGAAGTGTGTGTTAGAACAGCAATAAAACGATGGGTGTGGGATGTTTTAAACTCACATGCAAGCAGTCGGTATAAAGCACTCAACAAAACAAGATAGCACGTACAGTAGCTACTGGGACTAAACCTTATTAAATTGAATGAATGTGAGGAGATGAATAAGGGTATTGTATACCTATATACAAAATGCCCTACTACTCTTTTAGCAATAAAAAAGTACATCTACTTGAGTACAACACGCATACACAGGTAGGGCAGTGGTGGATTAGTGGTTAAGGGCGATGGGTTACTGATCCGTAGGTCAGCGGTTCAGTCCCCAATATGACCCCTGTTGGGCCCTTGAGCAAGGCTCTTAACCCTTGTATCAGTTGTATAAAAATTATAATTGTAAGTCACTCTGGATAAGAGCATCTGGCAAATGCTGTAAATGGAAAACATTTACTTATCGTCGGCCTCCTGATGAAACCTGCTATCTCCATTTTTGACTTTTTTCAGAAACTGAACAAGAGCACAAATGATGATCATACAGTGACATATATGTGTGTGTGTGTGTGTGTGTGTGTGTGTGTGTGCGTGCGCGCACACATATTTATCCCTAAAACAGCTAGATGGAGCCACTAGTTTTTCAAGTAGATGCAAAGGGTTATCTTGATTTGTATTCATGCACAATATTATTTTGACCAAAAATGGAGATAGCAGGTTTTATCAGGTGATAGCAAAAAATGGAGATAGCAGGTTTTATCAGGTGATAGCAAAAAATGGAGATAGCAGGTTTTGTTCATCGAGAGAGAGAAGGACAGATTACAGAGAAAGTGGATAAATGGTGAAGTTGTGTAATGACAGACATTTGTTGAATTCACAGAGCCCAGGTATCTTTCATCTCATTGTCCCCACACCCAAACTGCACATACCAGCTTAACATGTCAGTAGTAATGCCAAACCTGTTAGAGGCCTCAGCTCATTGTGCAACTTATCCGTAACACCAAAAGACCTCAAAAATTTGCTATACATATATGTATATATATCCAACTATGAGCATTAATCGAATGAATTAATACTTTATTAGAAACACTTAGCTTGTGGGTTGGTCTTGTTGATGTAAAGTCAGAGGCACACATTAGTCTGCTGACCCACCAGACAAATAGCATCCGGTCAAGTGGTGGTGCTGGTAGGGGTGTGTGTGTGTATTCTACTCTAGTTCACTAGTTATTTGTAATTGCTCTGATTGGCTAATCTACTCGCAGTATATGAGCTCATATCCTTCTACCTAAAACATCACTACGGAAAAAAAAACCCCAACGGTTGTGACTCATTCTATGCTAAAAGCTAACACTAGCCGGCCTTTTTTTTTTTTTTTTTTTTTTGTAGCATTCATTTAAGATTGATTGTGTTAAAATGAACAGCATTTCAATTTAAACTATTTGATGGTAAAAATATATGTTGTTGTTGTTTTTTTTTAATAAACTATCAGATTAGGGTTTTTCCCCACCAAACCACCTGGTGCATGGAAACAGGCCTCCAACTAACCAGCTAGCTCTGTGCTAACCAGTTTTCCTGTAATGTAATTTTTTTATGGTAAGAAAACGGATTTGAATACGACAATAAAAATTCTATATTTGGTAGAATCTGGTGGATAAATTAAAAGATATTTCGCTCCCTCTCATCGGATATGACTAATAGGCCGCTCGGCTAATGTATCTGAAATCCATATGAAATCAGTATAGGATCATATCTGTCTTGAGGTCACGGAATAATTGTTAGGTAGCTAGCTAGACAGACAGACAGACAGACAGACAGACAGACAGATAGATAGATAGATAGATAGATAGATAGATAGATAGATAGAT